>CM022705.1:24784504-25089142 GCA_012295165.1 Asparagus setaceus | reverse complement strand
CAACAACTACGCTCCAACAGCCTACGCTAACATTTGGCTCTGCTCCAGCAGCTATGCTAACATTACGCTATACTCCAACAACTATGCTAACTTTGCTCCAAATATGGGTTAAAGGCCTTTTCAACTTTGTTCCAAACACATAATTGAACAAACTCTTTTCGAGTCCTCAACACGAGAGGACACGTGATAATGACCGAGTATTCAAAGACAAGATGAATTCATGATGATGAAAGCCACGTTCAACGGTACACCTCGGCAACCAAGCGGTCGAGCAGAGACAAATCCACTCGGGCTAAATAATTGAGCCACGTTCAGCGGTACACATCGGCTATTACCCAAAGTATTTTGATCCCTCCTACAAGTCAAATGCGGGATCTCAAAACTTTAGGGGAGTCTTGTAGACGGTCACCCCTTTCACATCTGATTGATCTCTTAAGTCACGAGCTTTGAATCGATGCTCCGGCAAAAGTCTGATTGTTGAGCGTAAGAAGTGGATGCTCATGGACCAAACAGTGAAGCAGATCAAATTGGCCCAAGCACAAGCCCATAACTAAGCTCGCCCAAGTCATAGCTAAGCTCATCTTCTTCCAAGATCGTAAATAAAGCGGTTCATAATCCACTATGTCGGGGTTGTCATCGATTCGAAAGCGATGAAGCACGAGCCGTGCCATCAAATATGTATACGCAGCTTCTACTTTGACTACCGGAATGTCATTTGAAGACCCTTTACCCTTGTGGAGAAAATCGAAACTATCCGCCGGAGTCCCCATGAATGTCCGCCACCATCGCCGAAGAAGAGAAAGGCGACGACGGTGACCAGCTCGGCCAATTTGGGAAGAGCACTTCTAAAGGCGTGGCATCCAAGATTGGTACGGACTACACATTTCTTCAACCAGATAGCCAAGTAGCCCGCCAAGAGAGTTTGTGGCTTGATCTCGCTTTTGTAGCCGCCACAAGAAAGTCTCAAATTTCGCCCCTTAGGAATTTTGCCCTCGGATATGGGGTAGTGAAGGATTGGGCATTTATCTTTGCAATCAGTTTGTTGATGGCGTAAGGGTGGAGGTTTTCGCTCATTTACATCCTCGTCGCCTTCTAAGTTCAAACAAATAGTCGTGGCTGCTTGTGGCGTCTGCGAAGTCTCCTAGCCTTCACATCCACCGCCGCTATTGCAGCTTGATAGTGGCAAGTCAACTCCCAGAGAATTTCGTAAGCAGGTGATCCCTTTTCTTTCATCTCCTCAATCGCCGGTTGACGGGAAAATATTCCTGATATGGTGCCTCACCCATTGGAAGACCGGACACCTTCATCATCTCATGAAGCGGTAGACCCAATTTCCCATTCTTCGTCAGGAAGGTGTTGGTATCTGGGTTGTAAATTTCCAGCAATGCGAGGAAATGATGCGAGCTGGGAGGAATTCCATACATGCTAGCACGGATGGGAACATATAATCCAATCTCTTTGAGTTCCCGACACCATCGATTCGAGCGTGGTACATCATCCGTGTCCACCATCGGTCGGCAGTAGAATGTACCCAACCGAAGCACCGGTGAGATTTCTTAGGAGGCAACTCCCTTCCTATTTTGGCCAAGCGATTCTTCAATATGTCAGCTTTGACCAACAATTCATTATGGGGTGGGCTGTCCTGACCCACAATACCCGGGTAAAGCGCCCGAACATAATTCTTATCGCTAGAACACAGGCTGTGCCTTTCGATGTATCCCAGTTGTATGCTCCAAATCTTCACTCAATCTCCAGGACATATTCCTCTTAATCGATAGATTGCGCAGCCGTAAGATGGAGTGATGACGGGCGAATGGAGGTAGATAAAGATGAGAACCATCACCTTCATACAGCCATGGTTCAGTCTGAACAGATAAAGCTTTCGGATCCGCAACGGAATCCCTAAATAAATAACTAGACTTCCTCATCACCTCTGTGGATCCAGCATTTTTTGTCAGTAGGGCGTCGGTGATCATTCTTCGTAAGTCACGACGATCACCATGTTCTAACGCCCAGAATTTCGAGGTGCATTTGGACCGAAAGCGAGGAGCATCACCACTAGTGGCCTCTTGAGAAGAGGAAAACGAACATGCAATCCATTTGGCTCATGAACATCAAATGCCGTAGGGGGAAACTCAACTGCAAAGCACATGTACACTTATAAGTGTTGAGTCGGTTAACATCAAAAAAATGGCTAAGTGTTGGGACAGACTGCTAGCGGCCGAAGCTGCTCAAGCTGTCTCGCCCGGCCAATGATTAGCTATCTGCCTGCCAGAACGATCCCAACTACCTCGCGAGCGAGAAAGTTGAAATCTTGGTTCGTTGATTTGACAAATGTTTTGGCCATGCAAAACACTTGTTTTAGCCCAGATCCCCGCAAAGGAGGACCTCGACTCTGCCCAAATGCCTCACAAAAGAGATCAAATGAGGATTCATGCACAAAAGTTCAAGTTTTGACAAAAATAGGACTTCAAATCAGTAAAAAAAATGAGAGGAAACTTACCCCCGAACGACGAGGCCATAGGTTCTTCGGGTTCAGAGGCTTGGGCAGTGGAAGTACCCTTGGGAGCCCTAGATCTCTTAGGCGACATGATTAAAAATCAGATTTTTTTTATTCAAATGACAAGGGAGAAGTTGGGTCTTGAGGGAACTCAAAGCAATTGAGCTAGGGTTTGTTAGGAAAGCTTCAAGATCTTCCGATCTGACAGGAAGAAAATGAAAGAACGAGCTTTTCAATCCAAAATCCTAATACAACCCAAACCCTAGATCTATAAAGATGGGTTTTCGAACATACCTGAATGCTCAAGGGGTTTGTTAGGGCATACAGGAGTGCAGGAAGAGTTCGGGAAGAAGTTAGAACAAGTTTGAAGTTTAGAAGGCGGGGGGTCGAACGGGGTTAAAACCCTAGTGTCGGGTTTTATCTGACCAGCTTATTGACGGCGAGTCAAGCTGCCCAGCTCAAGGCAGATCGGCCACCTCGCTCAGCGAGCTTTAACCACCACCTTTGAGCGAGACACTTCGATTGCCCCGCCGCTTTCTTCAAGTCGACACTTTTAATTGCCGCGGCACGAAGAGAGAAACATCGAAGTGTATTGATAATTCTAGATCTTGATGATTATCCTCCGCACGAGATTCAAGGCAGTATATTCAAAACAAATCGGTTCCATATTCCATATAGAAGCTTTCCTGGAAATTTGATGTTCAGAAAACCAGACGACGCTTTTTTTCTCTGAATGATTCTCAAGGCATTCAATCGCAACCCAAGTGGTGACCTTCAAGATGAAGATAATTAGTCCAAAATCGACTTCGACATTTCAATCCATTCAAATACAAATGCAACAGTTATTGAACTCAGAATATGGATAGCGACATCGCGCACTCCGTGGTTTGAGAAACTGAAGCAAAACACGGGCCTCTTCTACAAAGTTCAACGTTGAACAGAAGCAAGGCGCATCTTATCCAAAGTATTCCAGACCCCTCGATAAAATACAGAGGAGTCTGAAAACTTTGGAGGGGGTATCTGTAGGCATCAAAAATTGCTGAAGAACCTCAAATATGACTAAATCATGAGAAGATCGAAGGACAACGTCGTCAAAATCTCAAGAAGTCAACACAAGGGAGGATTGTGTCTTGCCATAATGCGAGACACTTGTTTGTGCCTCGCTACAAGCGAGACACTTGCTTGTGTCTCGCTACTAGCGAGACACTTGTTTGTGCCTCGCCATGAGCGAGACACTTGCTTGTGTCTCGCTATTAGCGAGACACTTGTGTGTGCCTCACCACTAGCGAGACACTTGTGTGTGCCTCACCACTAGCGAGACACTTGTTTGTGCCTCGCCACTAGCGACACATTGATGTGTCTCGCTATAAAGCACTTACGTGTCTCGCCAAAGGCGAGACACCGTAATATTTGAAATGAGCTCTTGAAGGGTCTAAATCAATGCTGGTGGGGCCCAATTGACTTTATCAACGCAAAGAGACGTTCAGCTACTTTAATGGACGGTTACACGCTGAAAATACGCCCACTAGGCGTGATTTTAAGGCATTTAATCGTGCCTAAAAAAGCAGGGTAACCGTTACAACAATTTGGAGGAGCGACCTCGCCTGCCGATTAGCGGCCATCTTACCTCGCCGCGGCCAGGCGGCCGATAACTACGCCCGATGGCGGCGGCTGGCGGTTCGGTGCCGCTAACTAAAAATATGGGGCACTTATGACACTTGTGTTTCTTCAGAGGGCACGTTTCCCAAAGGCTATAAATACCCCCCTACATCCACTGTGTCATCGGGGCAGCGATCGGCAATCAGAGATCAGAGAAGCAGAGCTATTGCAAAGAGAGAGAGAGAATCCAAGCTTCCGGAGTTCAAGAACACGATCCACACGGAGATTCCTCAAGTTTAAGCTTTGACTTATTCTTGAGAAGAGTAGATATCTTACTTTGCTAAGATATTTGCTTAAGTTCTTGTTTCCTTTGCGAAGCATCAACTAAACCCCGTCGATTCGACGATCGTTGCTCGGTGATCCACGGATTACGCGTCCCCGGCACAGGCAAAGACCCACAAAAGCAGGAGATCTACGCGTGTAGCGTCTTCTGTTCGAGTTTGTGAGAGAGTTACTTAAATTTCTTTGTAACTGAGAATCAAAAGTGTAATTTTCTCAAGTTTTACAATGGAAACAACTTTCGACCCAAACAAAGGTGGGCACAATGATCTAGTTAACGATTACTTTGCTACGAATTCGGTGTACCCAGCTGAGATTTTCCGATGAAGATTCCGCATGCGTCAACATGTATTTCTTCGTATAGTGCAAGCCCTTGAGGCCTACGATCCATTCTTTCAGCAAAGGCGCGATGCCACTGGTAGGTTGGGCCTTTCTGCACTACAAAAATACACTGCGGCTATTCGTATGTTAGCATACGTGAAAGTACGGCTCTACGAGCCCTTAAAAAGTTCACCGAAGGCTTCATTGCCCAATTTGGCGAAGAGTATCTTAGGACGCCTACTGCAGCAGACTTGGAAAGGCTTCTTCACATAGGTGAGTATCGTGGATTTATTGGCATGGTGGGCAGTATCGACTGCATGCATTGGGAGTGGAAGAATTGTCCAGGTGCATGGAAAGGACAATATCAAGGGAGAAATCAAAAGGCAACAATTGTTCTGGAAGCTGTTGCCTCTCAAGATCTATGGATCTGGCATGCATTTTTCGGGATTCCAGGTTCATGTAACGACCTCAATGTTTTGTATCGTTCTCCAGTTTTTGATGAAATCTTAAATGGTCGAGCACCACTAGTTAACTTTGTTGTTAATGGCCACGAATACAACATGGGGTATTATCTCACCGATGGTATCTATCCACCATGGGCTGCATTTATCTCGTCCATCCCCCTTTCGCAAACTCGTAAACAAAAATTATTTGCTGAGCATCAAGAGGTGGCAAGAAAGGATGTAGAATGCGCATTTGGGGTCCTACAATCTCGATTTTCCATAATTCGATATGCATCACTTGCATTGGATCAAGCCGTATTGAGCAACACTATGTTAGCTTGCATCATAATGCACAATATGATAGTCGAGGATGAACGAGACTCATTTGCTGCTTATGATGATATAACAGAGTTTATTGAAGATCATCGTTCGTATACAACTGGCACAAGCACAACAAATGTCAACGATGATTTTGAATTTTCTACCGAGCGCATTGTCGATTTTAATAGATACTTAGCAAATAGAGATCGAGTTCACGATAGGGAGAAACATAAGTCTCTCAAATTAGACTTGATTGAGAACATTTGGCAATGATATGGGTAGCCATTTCGCATATCATTAGCGCTTTTAATGTGTATTTTTATGTTATTATGAATTATGTCCTTAATCTTTGTTTAATGTTTGTCGAATTTTACTATTATGAATTTTATTATCCTTTCTTTGTAATTAATGTTCTAATATTTAATTATCCTTTGCTTAATTAATAAGTACGTAATAAAATGATATCAACGCTAATTATAATTAGCGATAAATCAAATAAATGATAAAATTATAAATCAAATAAATGATAAAATTATAATTATTAACGACATTCACTAATTAACGATATTAGTTACAATATAATTCACTATTTAACGATAAACATAATTAACGATATTCGCTAATTAGAATTTATGCCGCCTAATTATAATTATTATTCATAATAATTATTAAATGTGCAATTACACAATATAAAGAAAACATTATATTAAAATTAATTATCTAGTAGGAGAGAGAAAAGTAAGAGTGGTAAAGTAGGAGAGAGGGATGATAACTTTTTCTTTTATCATGAATAAGAAGCAAAAATAAGAAGTTTTCATGGAATTTATTATGGCTTATGTGGAGGAGAGAGAAAGTAGGGGAGAGAGGGATGAGTGATAAAATTATATTCATGGTTGTGGGTGCCCTTAAGGTGCAATGATTCGATTGTAGAGAAAACATTCTAAGGAGAGAAAGTTCCTACTGACTAGAAAGCTGACGGTACAACTTAATGTTGTGTTTTTTTAAATTAAAGAACATACTCGATAGGAAGAAAAATGATTAGACATTGATAGACTAAAGCCACTAAACCGAATGGTTCATATTAAGCAGGCCCAGCTCGAATTTTAAAGTTTGTATCACATGTCGGATGGGACAGTCACGCAGAAGATTGCTTGGATTAGATGTCACAACTCTCAAAAAGGATGACCACGTGTCAATTCTATTGAAAATTGAATGAGAATAACGGCTTTCCCATCTTTTAAATTTTTTCTTGTTTGTAGTTTTCGCAGCATAGGTTATGTCTGCAACTACTTAATTTAGAGCATGTTTGGCAACTTTGGATTATAATCCACTTGTCTTATAATCCACTAATAGATTATAAGCAAGTGGATTATAAGCCAAAGTGTTTGGTAAATTTAGTTATAATTCATTTTTAATTGTAGAGTGTTTGGCAAATGAGTAAGTTATAAGACATCATTATTGTCAAAGTGACTGAAAAGCAATTAATGGGACTGGAGAAAGATAAATAGGACTTGGAATTTTGTGAAATGTGAGGGGTATATTGAAGTTTTACTTAGTCAAACATTGTGGCTCATAAACCACCAAAAATTAAGCTAGAATATCCCAGCTTATTTTTTAGAGGCTTATAAGCCAAAATAAGCCATTTGCCAAGTATGTCACTTTGACCACTTGCCAAATATGCTCTTACAAAGGGCAACTGTCAACATTTGTGAAACCACCATGTGTCAAGATGGTTGTGCTCCCAAGGCGCCTAATGATAAAAAATAATAATTAATAAAAAGAAAAGTGATATGAGAGTATACGGTTTTGTCATGCACCCAAAAAGCTGGAAAGAAATCGAGTGAAACCTAGAGTTAATGAGCATTAAATATAGGCTATGAACCAATTTTTAATCCAAAAACTTAATTAAGTTGTTAGCTATTGGTCCTAACTCCTATTTTAAACAAATCATTCTTTCTTATCGTATCAAATGTAGGACTATACTCACATATGAATATGAATATGAATAATCTTAACACGACAACTGTCACTTTTTGTATTAAAAATAACAAAGTAGGTTAGTAGGTGCAAGATAGGGAGTGGGGGGGAGGGGTCATTGGTTAGTGTAATATGGATATAAATTTTGTAACAATGTTTTTTGGTGTTACTGGTTGGGATAATGAGTCTGAGACAATAGCTTTTGATGTTATTGGTTTAATGGAGCACTAGTTGGATAATTACCTCACATAGGATAAAATTGTCTTACTCATGTAGAAATAAAAAATTTGCCCCCAACTCAAAACTTAGCCCAACTCTTATATTGGGACAATTTGTGATAGAGGATAATTTTGAAACATTCATATATTAAGTACTCACACACACACACACACACAAAAGGTGGAAGGCACGTGCATTGCACATGGTCAAATATCTTAATTGTTTATTTAGGTTTATTTATTTACTATAACATGGTTGCAAAAAAGTTTATGATTACCATAATATATTAAAAATTTTCAGATATTTTCATGTGTAAAATCTTGTTGGTTTCAACATTTTGCCTTTTAGAGAAATAGTGAAGTGTAAAGTCTTAAAATATTAATGATTTAAGAGAAATTTTAATGATTTGAAGGTCTAATTTCAAAATATTAATGATGTAAGGGACCAATATAAAAAACTCTTATTATTAATGAAAAAATAAATTCTTGATTCATAAAAAAATATTAGGTTTTATACAGTCATATAGGATTTTGTTTAGTTATAAAGAATTCACTTCCACCTGTTGTTTATAGTCACGACCAAGTATTATAGTAATTCAAAAGTTTTTTCTAGAATTTTCTAAGTCGAATATATAAATTCAATCAAGAAAGAAAATATATATTATGTGATCAATTCCAAAATTTGATATTATAATCTTTCTACATCTTCTAAACTAACTAATTGATTTGTCAAAATGATTACTCAGTAGTTTCAAAAATTATAAAACATAATCTGAGAATGATTTATACATATTATGCACTCCTATGGATTTTATTTTAACAAAATAATTCAGATCTATCTAATGTCAAACAATATCCAAAAATTTTAGGTTAAGAAGTTAGAAGAATCCACAATTCGCAATGATTATCACATTTTAATTACATTTTATACCCTTATTACCTATGTTATATGAATAACGATATTACTAATAATCATTTTTATCTTATTTTGCGTGCTAATAAAGAAATAATGAATAAAAGCCCAAATGACTCAAATTCTCTGAATTTCTACCAATATTTGAAGCCCAAATCAAGACAAACAAAGGCCCAAGATACCAAATTGATCCAAGAGAAATTCGTGAAGAAAAATCAAGAAAAGACAAATTCGGTTGGGAACCAATCGGTTGACCAACTGGCTAATAACCTACTAATCGGTTATTAACCGATCGCCAACCGACGGTTTCCAAATGATTCAATTAATGGTGGATTTCTCTTCCTTTTGGCTAGGTTTGATCCAATGGTTCACATCAACTCCGTTGGGCTATAAATAGGGGTGAAGGTGAGGGTTTTGAGTGTGAAATATTTTGTAAAACTCCATTTGGAGAGGAGGGTTACTCTTAATTGAGGAGACCTTCCAAAATTGTAACTTTGTTACACAATAAATGAAATTTTTCACCCTTCAATTTCCTTTCTCTTCTTCTAATCCAAGGACCAAAAGGAGGATTAGATTAAGATCAGGAGTTGTTGGTTTCTATTTTATTTCTTTTTCATTTTCTTTCTTGTTCATTTATTGCTTTGTAGCTTAGATTTACTTTCTTGCAATTTACTTTCATGCAATTTACTTTCATGCAATGTATTTAATTCTTGTATTTACTTTCTAGAATAGATTTTTCTTTTCTTTAATTCACCTTGAGGCTAGAACCCTCTAGGGAATTACCCTTTTCTAAGTGTGGAGCCAATATTTGTGGGATCCCTAGAGATTGTTTGAAACTAGCTAACAAATCCAACTCACTCTTGTGAGATTGAGATAAGCTAAGTGGATCTACTCTAGATTCCTCATATCTCTAACTAATCCTCCATACTTTACATTCTTAATTTTCCTCTTATCCTTGTTTTCCATTTGTTTGTTATTTTCCTTTATTCTTATTTTGATTTTCCTTTACTCTCTCCTCTCTCTCAATTTGTTTTCTTTTATTTTGCACTTATTTTCTCGCAATCTCATATTCCCTTCATGTGCATATAATCTCAAACCTAGTTTTGTTATTATGTGCATATAACCACCACCACATTCCCAACTTTATTTTCTCCTCCTTTGCACATAATCCACATCCACTCTCTTTTATCTCTCCACATCCACATTCACCATTTTCTTATTTTCATTTTATTTGAATAAACTCCTAATTGTCGCGCGCATAATTTGAGAATCAAAACTTGAGCAAAACTCTTCCTACTTCCCGTTCCTCGTGGGATCGATAATCTTATATACTATAACTTGATTAAGGGTTGTATACTTGCAACTTAGGAGGTAATCATTTACTTCCCACCAAGTTTTTGGCGCCGTTGCCGGGGAACGGTGCATTAGTAGGATTTTGATTAAGTTTGGTTCCTTATTTTGTGTGTTTTCTTTTGTGTAGGAACTTGGAGCTTGAAGATCAAGAGTTGAAGATTCAAGATTGAAGATTTGCCTCCAACGAGGCTTTGGATAGCGATTGCGTGGGTAACTCTTCTTTCTAGTATTCTCAATTCCACCCTTTAGATAGTTCATTCACATTAGAGACAATTAGGATAAAAAAAAATATAAAAAAAAATAAAGATTTTACCTTTGTCGACCCTAATAAACTTCATTTCTTTGATTGTCGACCATAATAAAAAAAAAATAAAAATAAAAAGATTTTTATTTTTTGCATCCTTTTTAGTTGCTTTTAATTCCTAGGGTTGCATTTCATATAATAGTAGGAATTCACCAAGTGATTTGAGCATCTTGATTTGGCACACACTTGAAAATATTTTAAGGGCAAAACCCACTAATCAAGATAAGGTGAGGGATTTCATCACCCTTTCCTTAGCCCAAAAATCACTAATTCCTCACTACACTTACCCAAGCCTCTTAAAATTTGATTAGACGTTGGCCCCTAAGGATTCGAGCTCATTAAGGAACAATAATTTCTTAAGTGAACCGGTCCAAGTTTATTTGGATTAATTGGTGTCTAAGGCAAGGTTTAGGGGTTGCGTAAGGCGCTCCAAAAGGAAAGAGGTACTTAATTGATCTTTGATCTCCCTCTAGTACTATCCTTACCTGGCTAATTACCCAAGTAAACTTTGATCTTTTCACTAAGGGAATTTTTGGTTAGGAGCTGGTCTAAGTCAAGTTTAGGCTTAACCCTAGAGTTAGGGTGATTGGAAAGTGATTGCCTTGATTTATTTTTAGTTAGTTTTTCCTCATTTTTTTTCCTCATCATCTTCTTAACTTTTTCTCTTGTCCTTTTTCAAATAAAAAAAAATATTTGATTTTGGTGTATGCAAACTTGGGTTAGGGATAATACCAATCGTTTAATTCGTTTTGATCCATCTCTTGAATCAAACGAAATGGCTAATACCAACCCACATGTTCTTCAAGATGTTTGTTACCCCACTAGAAATGCAATCCCCTCTTGCATAAAACTCCCCGAGGTAAATGGAACCAATTTTGAACTTCGACCGCATTTCATAAACATGCTTCCCAAATTCTTAGGAGTCGAAACCGAAGACGCATACATCTTTATCTCTGAATTTGAAGAAGTTTGCCTCATGATTAAGATGAGGGACTTAACTGAAGATGCGATCAAACTCCGATTTATTCCATTTGCCCTTAAGGACAAAGCCAAAAATGGTCAGATAGCTTGCCCACGATTCCATCTCAACTTGGGGTGAATTTGTAATGCTTTTCCGAAAAATTCTTTCCTATCCACAAAACAATCAAGCTTAGAAACAGATTCAAAATTTTAAAATTGTCCCGGAGAACCTTTTGGAAGTATTTTGACAAATTCAAAGATCTTCTTATCCAATGTCCTCACCATGGTCTTGAAAAGTGGCGATTATGCCAAATCATTTATGAAGGATTGGATTATTCTTTAAAAACTTCCTTAGAGTCAATGTGTCAAGGGATTTCATGAAGAAAAATGCCGATGAAGCTTGAGACTTTTTAGAGAGTTTATCCGAGAAAACCATGCAGTGGGAACATTGTGATGACCGTGTTTCATCAGTTTCCCAACCCAAAACCAGTGGTCTTTCCTTAGAAACGAACATAGCCTCTGAAGCAAAGATGGCTACAATCATGCGTAGGTTAGAAGCTTTAGAAGTCAAAGAACGAGCTCCAGCTCAAATCAACCAAGTTTCGCCAGATGTCATAACTGTCTGTCTCCATCTCATGTCTCGAGGAATGTCCTTTTAGGATCCGTCACCACTAGGTCGATAAACGCCGCATTCCAAAGATCCTGAATGATCCATTTTCTCCAACCTACAATCCAGTTGGAGAAATCATCCGAACTTTGCATGGAACGTGGAAACTACTCCGAAATCAAAATTTCACTCCCTCTTCAACCCAACAATTCTCTAGGGGCAATGCAGTTCCTCTAAATTATCAACAACCGAATCTATCATTTCAAAATCAGTCTCCTCATCACCAATCTGCAAATCACACTCCTCAAATTGCTGTTCATGATAAACGTCTTAATGTTCTGGAAAAGGGTCTAGAAACTTTGATTAAAACCTCTACACAGACCACGAACTTATTGACTCAAACATCAAACACGTTGAATTCCTTCATGCAATCAACCGGGCAAATCCTCACTTCCAACACTCAAGCCATAGCTAGGTTAGAAACCCAACTTAGTCAACTAGCTAATGCCATGAGTGAGAGAGAGAAAGGAACTTTTCCGAGTCAACCCGTGCCTAACCCGAAGGACACGGGATCAAGTTCAACCTACCAAGCTGAAGTGAATGCAATCCATTCACTACGGTCAGGTAGACAGGTCGATATTCAGGTTAGAATGCCTCTAAGTGAAACCCCTGAACCAGAACAAATTCTCTCCTTCTGAGAAATCACACCCTTCTGATGACCCAGAACCTGAACCAGAACCAGAGTCTAATCAATTTAAACCAGTTGCTCCTTACCCGGATAGACTCAGGCCTAGGAAGCACTCCTCTCAGGAGGAGAAAATTCTAGAGACTTTCAAGGTGTTAAGGTCAACATTCCTCTTTAGATGTCATTGAACAAATTCCTTCTTATGCCAAATTTTTAAAGGAATTATGTACCAAAAGAGGCAAATAAATGTTCCAAAGAAAGTCTTTCTTGCCGCCAATATCGCTGAAGTCCTCTCAAAGTGCGTACCATTGAAACATAAGGATCCGTGTTGTCCTACCATCCCATGTATCATTGGTAATACTCGTATCGATAAGGCGCTTTTAGACTTAGGGGCCAGTGTCAACTTGCTTCCGTATTCGATCTACCAACAACTAGGTGTCGGGGAACTCAAGCCAACTAGATGCACACTTCAGTTAGGCGATAGATGCATTAAGGTCCCTATGGGTGAAATAATGATGTATTGATAAAGGTTGGAGACTTCATTTTTCTGTTGATTTCGTAGTCCCGAAACGCAACCTATTTCCAATCCCAAAGGACGATACCGTGATCTTAGGAAGACCGTTCTTAGCCACTTCTAATGCTCTCATCAAGCGTAGAACTGGTCACATGAAGTCGTCTTTTGGGAATCATTCTTGAACTTAATATTTTCAATCCAGAAATAATATTGATAATCACTTTCAAATCAATTACATCCAAGAAAGTTTAATGTAAGTAGAGAATGAATCGACATTAGTTTTGAGGAAATCTTTCATGAGGAACTGGAAATCTTAAAAATTCGTGTTTTATTTTTCAAAATGAGGAAACTGTGTTGAATACATGCCTCTTGAATGCAACATTCGAAGAACTCTTTTCTGATGAGCTTAGATTTTGAAAGAGCAACCAAAATGTCAAATTTTCGTTAATCAAAAATCTAAGTTCAAAATGCATAACACCAATAAGACCTACCTTAATTTGCTGCAAAACACATTGCAAACCTTGGAATTTTCAGAATTTGAGAACATCATTGATTATATCATCTTGAAATTCTTTAAATTTCGGGTAGAATTTTTAGCAATAAGGTATGATTTAATGTAGAATGTGAGCTTCTCATGTTTCATCTTTTATTCTACATTTTTATTTTTATTTTTGTCCCACAATAATAATAAAAGAATTTATTCTTCTCTCATGTGAGAGTTTCTTGTTCTTTTCAAAAAAAAAAAAGAAAGAAAAAAGAAAAATAAACATATGAAAAAAAAAAAATAAATAAATAAATTTTTGACTTCACCTTCTCCTACCAAAGGTAATTACAGAATTTTTATCATTGTTGAAGTCATTAGAACAAATGTAAGTGCTTCCATTCTTATCTGTTTTACTTTGTGCATAATAGAATTTGCATTGAGGACAATGCAAAATTTAGGTGTGGGGGTGGGAATTAGTCATTTTTATCTTTATCTTAGTTATTTTTTTTCTTTTTATTACCATTCTTTTATGTCATTTTTTTCCTTCTTTTCATCATAAAAAAAATAGTCACTTGCTAACTTAATAGAGTTGATTAATAAGTGATCAATTTGATAGAATTTAAGTCTTCTAATCCTTAGTTGGTTCTATACTCAAGTTTACCTTTTATGATAACTCCAAATAAATTTCTTAAGAAATGATTTTCAAAGTAGTATACTTTACTTAAGTTGTAACTTAGATTTTTAAATAAAGTAATGAAATTTTGCATGCCTAACTTAGAGTTGAAAATAATTTTTCAAGTTGTCTTGATCCAAATATTGTTCGAATATATATACATATACACATATATATATTATACTAACTTAATAAAAGAAGAAAAATTTCTCTTAAAATCATTGGTGGTTCTATTTTACTAAGCCTAAGTTGGTGAGTAATTAAGCTCGAGGAGTATTTCTATGATTAATGACCTAAGCCCAATTGGGTTGGGATTCATTGGCCCAAAACTCGCTAAATGGTCACTTAGAAAGCCGATTAAAAGAACAAAACCACCAAGGAATAAAGAGTAAAAAAAATCATACTAACCATGTTTTTGTATATAGTTATATTTGTATATGTTCTTGAAAAATAAAATGGATTAAAAGACTTGAAGTTTATTTAAAACAAAGGGTTAGCATGTCCTTTTCAAAACTTTTAAATTAAATTTTTGAGTTAAACTTAGTTTTGTATAACTATAATGGAAGGATTTTCTTAAGAAAATTACATTGGAGTTATGATAAAACGTTTTCTTGAGTATTAACCAACTTCAATTGGAATGTTTGAAGAAATCAAATGAATTAATTATTTTATTAACTTCTTTAAATTGGCAAGTTGACTGAATTTTGTGGGTATATTCACTGCAAACCCTCACGAGACTACAACTCGCCCACTAGGGTAACCTAGGGTTTAAAGGCTTGTTGTATGTGCTAAATACAACCGCGATTCGCGAAAGTGAGTTAGGTTTTCTTTTATTTTCTTTGCTAGAGGACTAGCAAAAGCTTAGGTGTGGGGGTATTTGATTATCACATTTTAATTACATTTTTATACCCTTATTACCTATGTTATATGAATAACGATATTACTAATAATCATTTTATCTTATTTTGCGGGCTAATAAAGAAATAATGAATAAAAGCCCAAATGACTCAAATTCTCTCAATTTCTACCAATATTTGAAGCCCAAATCAAGACAAACAAAGGCCCAAGATACCAAATTGATCCAAGAGAAATTCGTGAAGAAAAATCAAGAAAAGATAAATTGGTTGGGAACCAATCGGTTGACCAACGGTTGGCCAACCGGTTATTAACCGGTTATTAACCGATCGGTTTCCAAATGATTCAATTAATGGTGGATTTCTCTTCTTTTTGGCTAGGTTTGATCCAATGGTTCACATCAACTCCGTTGGGCTATAAATAGGGTGAAGGTGAGGGTTTTGAGTGTGAAATATTTTGTAAAACTCCATTTGGAGAGGAGGGTTACTCTTAATTGAGGAGACCTTCCAAAATTGTAACTTTGTTACACAATAAATGAAATTTTTCACCCCTTCAATTTTCTTTTCTTCTTCTAATCCAAGGACCAAAAGGAGGATTAGATTAAGATCGAGGAGTTGTTGGTTTCTATTTTATTTCTTTTTCATTTTCTTTCTTGTTCATTTATTGCTTTGTAGCTTAGATTTACTTTCTTGCAATTTACTTTCATGCAATTTACTTTCATGCAATTTACTTTCATGCAATGTATTTAATTCTTGTATTTACTTTCTAGAATAGATTTTTCTTTTCTTTAATTCACCTTGAGGCTAGAACCCTCTAGGGAATTACCCTTTTCTAAGTGTGGAGCTAATATTTGTGGGATCCCTAGAGATTGTTTGAAACTAGCTAACAAATCCAACTCACTCTTGTGAGATTGAGATAAGCTAAGTGGATCTACTCTAGATTCCTCATATCTCTAACTAATCCTCCATACTTTACATTCTTAATTTTCCTCTTATCCTTGTTTTCCATTTGTTTGTTATTTTCCTTTATTCTTGATTTTGATTTTCCTTTACTCTCTCCTCTCTCTCAATCTTGTTTTCTTTTATTTTGCACTTATTTTCTCGCAATCTCATACTCCCTTCATGTGCATATAATCTCAAACCTAGTTTTGTTATTATGTGCATATAACCACCACCACATTCCCAACTTTATTTTCTCCTCCTTTGCACATAATCCACATCCACTCTCTTTTATCTCTCCACATCCACATTCACCATTTTCTTATTTTCATTTTATTTGAATAAACTCCTAATTGTCGCGCGCATAATTTGAGAATCAAAACTTGAGCAAAACTCTTCCTACTTCCCGTTCCTCGTGGGATCGATAATCTTATATACTATAACTTGATTAAGGGTTGTATACTTGCAACTTAGGAGGTAATCATTTATTTCCCACCACTAACAACACTCATATCTAAGCTATGTGCTTTATAAACTTATAAGAATGTGAGTAATATAAAAGGAACAAATTTTAATTTATTTTGTCAAATAATTTGTTACGATCATGAAAGACAAGGAGAATCGAAGGATCACATGCCCATCCCAAATAAAGATTAAATTTCTCTTAGAGATTCTTATAGCAAAAGATTTTCAAAGCTGATGTATAGGATAAATCTACAGACAAATAACCCAATTCAATCCATTTAGTGATAGACGTGATATAAAATCCAGTCTTATAAAATCGATATCACATGTGCCTTAAGTTGTGCTTTGTTTAAAGATTAATTTTAGAAAACTCCCCTCAACTATAGGGGGCATGTCAAAAAAACCCCCCTCAACTATTTGAAATTGAGTAAATCTCCCTCAAGTTTGGGATGTCGTAGATAATCTATCTCAACTTCAAACATTTGATTTAATCCATGTGAACTTTTCTCATTTAACCTCTCAAAACTAATATCATTGAGTCTAATCTATTATGTGACAAGTACTTGACTTGGAAAGACCAAAATGTCCCTCAAACATAAAAGAATTACCTTAGTTTTTGCCAGATTAAAGAAAAAGAGGAGATATAGAGGGAAAAGGAATTGTAAATTGATCATGGTCCTTTTATCATCGGTTGAAGGTTTCTTTTAACTAAAATGGCTTTCTTCAAGAGGGTATTTTGTCCAAATCACATATTGAAGTAACTATGTTAAGGGGGTTTGTCGAGAAAAGTGTAAAAGATTAGGAGAGTTTTTATGAGACACGCTATAGTTGAGGGATGTTTTCTAAAATCGCACCAAAGTTGAGAGAGATTATCTACAACACACCCATAGTTGGGGGGTTTTGTCAAATTAAATCGGTTGAGTGGGTTTTTCGAGACAATCCCCATAGTTGAGAGGGTTTTCAAAAAATTAACCCTTCGTTTAAATATGGCTTATTTACATATTTGTCCCTCATCTTTAATAATTCAATATTATTCCCTAAAATTATGAGCAATTTTAAAAATTTGAGGGAATAATATAGAATTATTGAAGATTTAAAATCAAGGAACTAATATCTAAATAATCTTTAAATATTTACTCTTATAGGCAATGTATTAAATATCGTAGGTATTAGATATATCACCTATATATTGGGTTAAAGACTTTTATCGTGATGATATTTATGGTTTTATATTATTTTCTTTTTATTTGGGGATTTTTGATATATCGACTGCTATCAAAATATTGGTCATGACAAAATCGAAGTCATTTTAATTTGATTGTGGGTTCGGTTTGGGTCGTGTTTAGGAACCAAAACCGCACCCACAAAAGCCACAATTCATCTCCCAAATCTCTCTACTCTTGGCTCTCCTAAATCTTAAGCATATATTTTGATGTAAATTCTTATGTTTAAAATTCATTAATATGTTTAGATTATAGATTATAATGTTATGTTATGTAAGAATATTATCTCATATGACATCCCGATAGTTTTACATATCCCTAATTTTGCAATCCAATATGGATTTTAGTTGTCCAATATTTATTGATGTCTGACACTTTATAGTAGTCCTTCAATGCCTCTTCTAAAGTTTTCTAAGCTTAAATATATAATTTTAGGAAATAATTCAAAATCTTGAGACTTATTCAAAATATGATGCTTTAATTTTTCACATCTCCCTACTATACAAATAGAAGCTAAGCCTTTGACCTCATATTATATGATGAATATTATTTGTCAATGGGATCACATACTATTATTTTTGGTTAACAAATGCTTCAAATCTTTATATGCTTAATTGAACTTAAATATCTTATAGTTTACCAAAGTTACACTTATATACCTCCACTTATATCTTGATGCACTTAAATATCCTAATATTTTCTAAAATTGCATGTTTGTACCTTCTGTCCTATTACCTAAACCTAAGAATACTCTTTGTAATTTTCCTATATGAGTGTCATGGTATATTTTTAGGGCAAGTCTATGTTTTCTAGTCTTTCCATAAATAATTTATTAACATGCAATTGTCTATTAATACATTATTATACTTTACTAATAATTAATATGATGTAGAGTTTCACAGTAACGTTGGAAGTTTTAGGGATCAAGTTATACAAACTTGAAGTTGCATATAATATAATTAATTAACAATGATAATTAATTTAGATTAGTTTGGATTATAATATAATATCAAAAGAATAAGGGTAATATATTCCATGAAAAGTTTTTCACAACTCCCTCTTTTAAAGGGAGTATGATATGCTAATTATATTATATATGTAATTAAATATAAAAATAAATAAATAATAAATATTAGGTAAATATAAAATTATTAAATAATTAGTATCATTAAACATATTTTTAATATATTATATTAATTATAAATATGATCTATTATAATATATTATATAGTATTCTACTAAACTTATTATATGTTGTATTAATTATAATATAATATATTTTAGATATTTTAAATATATTATATTAATCATCATATAATATAATATTTAATTAAAAGGAGCTAAATCAATGCTATGTTTGTAAACTTGCTTCGTGTTATGCATACAATCCAGATTTTGTGATTGACTTGGCCAGACCATGTCACATTAGCAGGTGACTCAGTCAAAAGGTAGTCAACTTGACTCGCAAAAGTGTAGGACATCTGCACTCATCCTATTCGACCAAGGCCACGACTCTTAGGTCTGAGCAACAAGCCCAGATAGGCAACATAGGCCCATGATTATCGAACTCATCTCAATTCAAAAATCATGCATTTTCCAACCTTGTCCAATCTTTATGGCAGTTTGTCTGATTGGAGATGATTGATTTGAATCGTATCGTATCCTCAACATATAATGTTAGGGGATATCAATTGATAGCCAATCTCTAATTGTCAACTTCCACAACTACTCAATTTTAACACACATCGGAGGAACTTTCCTTCACCGATGAGGTATTGGCATATGAATTTACTTGCCTACTATAACTACCTCGGCTGATTGGATGGTTAAACGTGTACCACCTAATTTGACTAGGCGAATCCCTATAAACACGCTAACCTACCGCAGGTAAAGGGGGGACTCAATCTTTGCTAGCCTCAACACCGCCAACCTTCAATCTATGAACCCTATTCTTTAACCTAGATACCTACTATTTTGACCTTTATCATCAAGAGTTTTACATAGGCATCGAAGGGACGTTGATGGACAGCCTGCCAGCGTCAATCTGATGATTTCTCTGTGTTATACAGTCCATCTCAAGCAAGCAAAGATCAACATCGATCATCTAGGACGACCAAGGAGCACTCAACAATGAGTCTAACCTTGAGAACTCAATCTAGCTATCTGGTTTTTCCTTGCATCAACACTTCGAAAATTACTACCCAAAACTCAACTATATTATTGCTAACTATCAAAGAGTTCTAGTTTTAACCATATCACCCTCCAAAATTAGATGGATGAATTATAAAATGCTAGTTTAAAGTGATGACTACGGAATCCCTAACTTTCAAGTAACATTGTGAATAACATCACTATCAGCCGGAACGTTGGCAAATTTATTTAGCAAAGTCTACCTAGCGAACAACCAAACATGCACATATTTTTGTTATGGAAAGGGATCATAAAGCTAAGGATTTTAAAAAATATTAAATTGATAAATTTCACCATCTTTGTCAATGTATCTTTTAGTGAATCAAAGTATATTTAGGACTTGAGACAGGCATGATTCTTTCATATTGTTTTTACGTATTTGTGTATCCAGAAATTTATTTTTGTTCTAAATTAAATGAATTTCCAATAGAAATTATTAGTTAAAAAAGGACCAGACTGAAACAAAGTATCTGATTTCAAATTAAAACAAACTATTCAATCTCAATGATCTACTAAGGATACTCTTCTTTAATAAGCAAATAAACACCAAAAAACCAATTATTAGCAATTTCCTTAAATATGGGGATGTTCTTGCAAAAAGCAGCGCATCCAAATCCAACTGAATCTCCCCCAAGGGCATTTCCGTCATTACAAAAACTCCTCCCCTTCTCCCAATATATAAACACCCCCAAAATTTCTTCTCAAAAACCCACCCACTCTCCTATTTTCTCTTCTTTTTTAATAAAAAATAAAAATAAAAATGCCGAAAAATTCCAAGAAAATCGGCATCACCCAGATCACCCACCTAATGAAGCGGTGGCGGTGGACCTCCGGCCGTCCGTTTCGGTCCGGCACGGTGGCGATCTACGTGGGCCCGGACCGGCGGCGGTTCGTGGTCCCGGCGAGGTTCATGAACTTCCCCGTGTTCGCTTCGCTGCTAGAGATGGCGGAGGAGGAGCTAGGGTTTCAGCCGCCCGGCGGGTTGGAGCTCACGTGCGATGCCGTTTTCTTCACGTGGGTGGTGAGGGCGCTCGAGGGGGACGAGGAGAGGTTTAAGGGTATTGGGCTTGATCGGTTCGTTGAGTTGTTTGCGGGTGTTGGGTCGGAGAGGTTGTTGTTATAAATGAACAATTCAGAATATGCTATACAATAATAACATATAAAAGAATTACAGAAGAGAAAAGCAAACAACGTAATATAAATCAAGCAACAACTTTATGACTGCAGAAGAAGAAGCTCGAGGCCAGTGGAACACTGTCTTCTTAAAACGGTCGCCCTCTTGGTCTTGCGAAGACTAGTGCGACGCCTGCCTCCCAGATACAACGAGCTCGCAAGGCGCAAAGACCGCCCTTCGTGGCGAACCGAACAAGAAGAGAAGAACTTGAGAAAGAGGAGGGGGAGAGATTGCTTTTCGGTGTATTTTTGAAGCTTGAAGGACTGCGGTATTTATAGCGTGGTGAAGAACGGGCTCGTCGAAAATTTCGGCGGAGATGGAGAGGTAACGTTCGTAGGTTACGCGGAGAAAAATTTGTAACTGCCCCACGTGCAGATAATGCATACAAAATTTTGTAACCACCCCGCAATTGGCGTGATCGCCAAATCTGTAACCGCCCTACTCGCGAAATTTTCTTGTGAGCAAGCTGAATCCGAACCCGAACCCGACCCGATTGCGCCAAGGCCAAAAAAAAATATCTCTGTAGGTAAAACTTAGCTTGTTCTAGGCCCCTGAGATTTGGTGCGACATTCGTGTCCGCAGGTCGCGCGCCTGCACACAAGTTCAGGCTAATCGGGCTAGTTCAGATCCTAGGATTTGCCCCCCCCCCCCTGCACGGGCGCGCGAGGCACAATGTCCCCAATAAGAACTTACCTCCTATTGTTGGGCTTTCACTTATAAACCCATCCTCATTCTTTGCTCTACCCAATGTGGGACTAAACTTCCCACTTGTTCTTGGCCCCTTTGGGAACTATTTTTTCCCATTCACCAAATGCTATTTTTCCAACAATCCCCCACATGAATGGAAAAAAGGTTATTTGATTTGACTCGACTAGAAAGTTCTCCCATGATTCCTGCATAGGATAGGTAGGTGTTACCTTTGAACCTTCCATCGTGAAATATACTTACTTTACTAGCTGTCCAGTAGACATAATGTCCTTGAACTGTCCTGCTTTTCCTTGTAAATGAACCATATATTTCACACAGGAATCATTATCTCAATGTTCGGTTCTCATGATTATGTCCGGTTTGGCCATGGACATCAACCTGGTTCTGCGAGAGTTTCAAGAGAATTAAGCCCCCACAATTCTCTTGTTTAAGCGGCCCCACTTCACTCTTGCATAGGTGATTTACTTAATTATTAAGTAAATCATTAAAGCAACATATTGCTACCCTGGATCGTTCAATGTCACTTTTAAAGGAATGGGTCGAGGTTATCCCCTATAGTGACTACATTAAGTTCTCATAACTAGGTTGTCCATTTGAACCTAGATCTTGGGATCTCCAGTCAACTAGGTATGGTTTTCCTTTATAAGAACTTCATACTTTCATTGGCTTTAAGCCCATTCCTTTTGCCATCTTCTCAACTAACTCTCTGTTTAACCCTTTGGTTAGCGGATCCGCAATGTTATCTCGTGACCTCACATAGTCAATAGTGATAACTCCAGTTGAGAGTAGTTGTTTAACGGTATTGTGTCTACGACGTATATGTCTAGACTTACCATTATACAAAGCACTCTGTGCTCTCCCAATTGCTGATTGACTATCACAATGAATGCAAATTGGTGGCACTGGTTTCTCCCATTTTGGAATGCCCTCTAGAAAATGACGCTGCCATTCAGCCTCTTCTCCACACTTGTCCAAAGCAATGAATTCTGATTCCATTGTGGACCTGGCTATAACAGTTTGTTTTGAGGACTTCCAGATACGCTAGCCACCCGGTGTAAATACATATCCACTAGTGGACTTTGTGTCTTTCATATCAGATATCCAGTTTGCATCACTGTACCCTTCTATAACTGCTGGATATCTTGCATAATAAAGTGCGTAATTCCGAGTATATCGCAGGTATCTTAATACCCTCACGATTGCTTTCCAATGAACAGCACTCTGATTACTCGTAAATCTGCTGAGTTTACTAACCGTAAATGATATATCAAGTCTAGTACAACTCATTAAGTACATTAAACTTCCAATAATTCTCGAGTATTCCACTTGAGAAATACTATCTCCTCTGTTCTTCGCTAGATGGAGACTAGTGTCTAATGGAGTTCTAGCAATTCCAGAGTCATTTTTATTGAATCTTCCAAGGATCTTGTCCACATAATGAGATTGACTCAAAGTGATGCTCTCTACTGTTCTAGTGATCTTAATTTCTAAAATCACATCAGCAGGTCCCATATCTTTCATGTTAACTTTTGAGTTTAACATGTCTTTGGTAGATTTGACAATTTTGTCACTACTACCAACAATGAGTATGTCATCCACATAAAGGCACAAAATGACATAGCCTTTCTCGGTTTCTTTAGTGTATACACACTTATCACACTCATTGATTTTGTATCCATTCACAATCATTGTATGGTCAAACTTTTCATGCCACTTCTTTGGGGCTTGTTTTAGACCATACAAGGACTTTACTAATTTACAGACTTTCTTTTCTTTTCCTGGAACCATGAAGCCCTCGGGCTGTTCCATGTAGATTTCTTCATCTAAATCTCCGTTTAAGAAAGCCGTTTTTACATCCATTTGATGTACTTCCAAGTTTCTCAAGGTCGCGATTGCAAGAATCATTCTAATTGAATTTATTCTCGTCACAGGAGAATAAGTGTCAAAATAATCTAGGCCTTCTCGTTGCTTGTATCCTTTGATTACAAGCCTGGCTTTATATTTATCGATTGAGCCGTCGGGTTTCATCTTCCTCTTGAAGATCCATTTAGATCCTAAAGGTTTACAACCAGAAGGAAGATCAACCAATTCCCACGTGTGATTTTGCAGAATTGAATCAATTTCACTATTGATTGCTTCTTTTCAAAGAGGTCCCTCCGAAGAACTTATAGCCTCAATATAAGTTTGAGGTTCCTTTTCTAACAAATATGTTAGAAAATCATCTCCAAATGATCTTTCTACTCTTGCCCTTTTACTACGTCTCGGTTCTGTTTCTTGAACTGAATCATGATTTTCATCATCTTGATTCATAGCATCATTTATTCGTTTTGATGGACCTGATCCATCACTGGATTTACAAGGAAATATATTTTCAAAGAATGATGCGTTCCTTGGTTCCATTATCGTGTTCTTGTGTATATCCGGAATTTGAGAATTATACACAAGGAATCGATAGGCGTTACTATTATGTGCATAGCCTATAAAAATACAGTCCACTGTCTTAGGACCTATTTTTATTCTCTTTGGTGTTGGAACTGCTACTTTTGCAAGACACCCCCACACTCGCAAGTATTTGTAGGATGGTCTCCTATCTTTCCACAACTCGTATGGAGTTTTTTCTTATTTCTTTCGGGGTACCCTATTTAGAAGGTAATTGCTTGACAAAATAGCTTCACCCCACATGTTTTGAGGTAATCCTGAACTTAACAACATCGCATTCATCATTTCCTTTAAGGTGCGATTTTTACGTTCAGCAACACCATTTGATTGAGGTGAGTAGCGTGCAGTTACTTCATGTATTATTCCATGCTGTGCACAGAATTCACCAATTGGTGTTTCATACTCGCCACCTCTATCACTTCTCAATCTTTTTATTTTCTTGTTGAGTTGATTCTCAACTTCATTCTTGTAGAGAATAAATTTCTCTAAGGTTTCATCTTTGCTCTTTAGCAAATACACATAACAATATTTTGTGCAATCATCAATAAAGGTAATAAAATATTTATTACCACCTCTAGTTTGAACAAACTTTAGATCGCACACATCACTATGAATCAATTCAAGTGGTTCAGTGTTTCTCTCTATAGTTTGAAACGATGACCTTGTTAATTTTGCTTCAACACATATTTCGCATTTATATTTTGAATCAATTTGGAAAGAAGGAATATGGTCCAAGTTAATTAATCTACGTAATGTGTCATAATTAACATGACCTAGTCTACCATGCCACAAATTGGAACACTCAAGCAAATAAGCAGAAGTAGAGTCATTTCCATTATTCTTAATAGCCATTACATTCAATTTGAAAAGGCCATTAGTGGCATATCCCCTTCCCACATACACCCCATTCTTTGACAGAATAACTTTATCAGATTCAATAACCATGCGGAAGCCATGTTTGTTGAGCAGCGACCCAGACACCAGATTCTTGCGGATATCTGGCACGAACAAGACATCAGTCAGGGTCACTGTCTTGCCAGAAGTCATCTTGAGCAACACCTTTCCTTTGCCTTCTATAGCTGAAGAGGAAGAGTTCCCCATATAGATCTTCTCACCTTCAGTCGGTGAGAATGTGGAGAACAGGTCCTTGTTTGTGCAGACATGTCTTGTAGCACCAGTGTCAAGGTACCACTCCATTGGGTTGGACCCCACCATGTTCACCTCAGAGACCACCGCGATCAGATCATCATCACCCACGTTGTCAACCATGTTGGCTTCTTTCTTCTTTGGGTGCCTACATTCAGTGGACTTGTGGCCCAGTTTGCCACAATTGAAGCACTTTCCTGCAAACTTCTTCTTGGCGACTCCGCCTTTGGTCCCAAGCTTCAGATTTGCCTTCTTGCCTTTGTTGTTTTCTCCTTTGTGCTCCACAATATTTGCTTTTGCCGTCAAAGGTCCGGATGCTTTGCTCTCGGAGTCTCGATTCTCCTCCTCAATTCGGAGTCGAACAATAAGCTCCTCCATGTTCATCTCCTTGCGCTTGTGCTTGAGGTAATTCTTGAAGTCCTTCCATCCGGGAGGCAGCTTCTCGATCACCGCAGCCACTTGGAAGGTCTCGCTCAGTACCATTCCTTCTGCTTGGATGTCATGCAAGATCACTTGAAGTTCCTGCACCTGATTCATCACAGTCTTCGAATCCATCATCTTGTAGTCTAGGAAGCGGCCGACGACAAATTTCTTTGCCCCAGCGTCTTCAGTCTTGTACTTCCTATCCAGGGATTCCCACAACTGTTTAGCTGTCTTGTACACAGTATACACCCATACAACGAATCGTGCAGACTATTCATTATATAGTTCTTGCACAAAAAGTCAGAGTGTTTTCAAGCTTCGATGGCACTAATCACTTGCGCATCCGCTTTGCCCTCAGGCATCACCGGAGCATCCTCCGTTAAAAACCTCGCAAGGTTCAACGTGGTGAGTTAAAACAACATCTTTTGCTGCCATCTCTTGAAGTTCAAACCATTGAACTTCTCCGATTTCTCACTGTGGTTGACGGAAACCGTCGGCCCACTAACCGGAACAACTACTTGCATTGCGGCAGCAGCATCTTGGGCAGAAGCAACGACATTGGCGGATCCATTCCCGTCGGCAAAATCTTCACTGGAGGAAGTCATCGTAACTCAAGTAGATCTGTTTTAAGATTGTTATAAATGAACAATTCAGAATACGCTATACAATAATAACATATAAAAGAATTACAGAAGAGAAAAGCATACAACGTAATATAAATCAAGCAACAACTTTATGACTGCAGAAGAAGAAGCTCGAGGCCAGTGGAACACTGTCTCCTTAAAACATATTCGCCCTCTTCGGAGTGCGCGAAGACTAGTGCGGACGTCTGTCTCCCAGGATACAACGAGCTCGCAAGAAGGCAAAGACTCCGCCCTGTCAGGCGAACCGAACAAGAAGAGAAGAACTTGAGAAAGAGGAGGGGGAGAGATTGCTTTTCGGTGTGTTTTTGAAGCTTGAAGGACTACGGTATTTATAGCGTGGTGAAGAACGGGCTCGTCAAAAATTTCGGCGGAGATGGAGAGGTAACGTTCGTAGGTTACGCGGAGAAAATTTTGTAACTGCCCCACGTGCAGATAATGCATACAAAATTTTGTAACCGCCCCGCAATTGGCGTGATCGCCAAATCTGTAACCGCCCTACTCGCGAAATTTTCTCATGGGCAAGCTGAATCCGAACCCGACCCGATTGCGCCAAGGCTAAAAAAAATATCTCTGTAGGCAAAACTTAGCTTGTTCTAGGCCCCTGAGATTTGGTGCGACATTCGTGTCCGCAGGTCGCGCGCCTGCACACAAGTTCAGGCTAATCGGGCTAGTTCAGATCCTGGGATTTGCACCCCCGCCGCGGGCGCGCGAGGCACAATGTCCCCAATAAGAGCTTACCTCCTATTGTTGGGCTTTCACTTATAAACCCATCCTCATTCTTTGCTCTACCCAATGTGGGACTAAACTTCCCACTTGGTCTTGGCCCCTTTGGGAACTATTTTTTCCCATTCACCAAATGTTATTTTTCCAACAGTTGTCGTTATTGGATTCGGGTTGTCGTAGTGGGCCGGGTAGGGATGGGGTTTATCCATTGCTTCAGAAGACCAGGGCTTGATTTTTGGGAGGGAATGTGGGGGCTTTTGAGATGTTATTTTGATGTGCAAAATGAAATGATGGGTTGAGCTGAATTTTTTAGGTTGTCCTTTTTTTTTGGGTAAATTGCGGATAATCTCACTCATTCGTATGTTCAATAGCACTTACAATCTTTTAACTCATTTATTTGCACTTAACAGTTAGCACCCCTTCATCTAATAAGGGGAGGGGTTATTTGTAATTTATCCTTCTCCAAATGCAAATTTAGAGGTTGACAGGTTGTATTAAAATAGTTAAAAGCGTGATTAGCGTCTCTGATAGGATAGATAAAGGGGTAATCTGCAATCAATCTTTTTTCTACTAGGGTCTTTTAGACGCGAAGACGGGGAAGAGGACTCGCTACTCGCCACACGTTGATGTCTCTCGTCGTCAACTCTCATCGCTGCATCTCATCGCCAGATCTCGCTTCTCGTCGCCGGAGCTCGCCTCTCTTCATTGGAGGTCGCATCTCGCCGCCGCCGCTTGCTGCTCATTGCTGCCTCTATTCACCGCCGCTCCCGACTCGTTGCTGCCTCTCTTCGCTACCGCTCGCCGATGCCTGCTTTACCCTCGAGCTCTCTTGAAGAAGATGAAGTCACGTGGAAATGGGGATGAGAATGACCCGTTGCAAATTAAACGGGTCATATATGGGTAATAAACGAGTCAGTCCGGGTTAACCCTAATTGACCCATCTAATCAACGGGTCAATTCGGGTTGACCTGTTTTATGACTCGACCCATATAACTTGACCCATACCTATTATAAACGGGTCGGGTCAGGTTGGGTTGATGGGTCGTAGGGCTGTGCAATCGGTCGATCGGTCGGTTCGGTTTTGGCCAAATTTTGCAAATCGAACCGAACTGCCTATCATTCAAAACCGAACCGAACCGATTCAAGTCGGTTCGGTTCGGTTCGGGTCGGTTTGTTTGGTTTTCACTTGGGTACAATTCTCTTGCACTATGTGCATCAATCGAGGGAAAAAATCAAGAAAAGGTTAGAATCAACATTAGGATTTAAGTTTCTTACCTCCAAAGTGGATTGGTCGAAAGTAGAAGAAGCGAATAGAGAATAGAGAGGTAGAGAACTAGAGATGATGAGAAGCCCTAGAATTAGAGAGGACACCGTTGTTGGGGTATTTCGTCGCCATTAGGTTGCGTGAGAGAAAAAGATATTAGGCTAGTGCGAAGCAACTCTATATGAACTATGACGGGTCGGGTTTAAGTGGATGCGGATAGCGATTAGAATGAGTAACACAATTCGGTCGGTTCGGGCGGTTCGGGTTGAAAAACCTTCAAACCGACCCGAACCGAACTCTAGTCAAAACCGAACCGAACTGTCAAACTTCGGCCGGTTCGGTCGGTTTGTTCGGTTTGAACCGAACTATGCTCACCCCTAATGGGTCGGGTCATAAATTACCACCCCTAAACTAATTTGTGTATGAATGTCTAACATTAGAGGACCACTCTGTGAATATTAGGAGTCTTTTGTTGTAATTTACCCAACTTTTGTGAAAGAGAATAATGAGTAAACCTACAATGTGATGTGGTTAAATAAAGGGGGAGAGAATCCCTCAAACCCATATATTTGCTAAGATGCAACCGCTCCTCTGCATGTGAGAGTGAGAGAAATCTCTCATATCCGTCTGACATAGCTATAAGTTAACTTCTTTAAATAATGACTTATGTGAATTTTGAATTACCATACAAAAGGATATTTGATGTAGACTGATCATATAATACCTCAAATTTGAAGTCCATGAAGGTATATTTCTTTAATAATAAATAAGGAGAACTTTGAATTTCCATGCATAAGATATTGATGCAGACTTATATAATACACTAGTAGATCAATCTATTCCTTATTCAACTCCATTTTCCATTTGATCCCTTTATCCATTTGATTCCAACCCAACCACCCATCCAATTTCCCTGTCCCCCACCCCCCCCCCTCCTTTGTCGGCGTCCACCAAACCCCCGCCCCCCCCTACAGATCCGCCACCCCTCACCCCCTCCGCCCCCCCTCGCCCCTCCCCTGCCCCCAGCCCCTCCTCACCATTTCGCCCCCCTCCGCTCCTCCTCGAGCAAGTTCACCGCTTCGCCGTCGCCGGTTCACCGTCGATTTACAATCCCTCCTCCTCCTCGTCACCGGCGATTACTGGTGAGTCTTATATCTTGATTTCTCTCTGTCAATGTAAGATTTAGTTTCGAAATTAATACTGTACTTTTTGTAGCCCTAGATAGTTCTCGCTCCAAAATGTGGGCAGTTTAGTTTCGAGATTATTTGATTTAGTTGCATATTGTTTGCTGTAGCGATATCTGTATTCAATTTTGTTGTTAGATTTTTTTTTCATTTTAAAGCGTGGCATTCATTGGGTGATCTGTCAAATTTTAATTTTTTCTTTTGGTTTTTTGTTTGGAAAGGTGAGGTTAATTTTGCAAATGTGTGAGGTCTGTATTTTTATCCAAGCTTGTAAATGGTTCAGCTATGAACTTGTCTGCCATTGTTTGTTGATCTGAATATGGAAATTGAATATGGAAATTGGCTGTTCAGCTTCTTTGTGGAATTGAATATGGAAATTGGCTTATGATTCTTTGTGGAATTGAACATGGAAATTGGCTTCAGATCAAGGCTAAAACGAAGCAGTTGTTTTAGGCTTGTGGTGGGGATTTTAGGCTTGTGGAGATTTTCTAATAAGGTAAACTTAATTGTTTATTTTGATTATTGTCATGTAATTATTTATTTCTAGCCCTCTTGATAATATTGTTTTAAATTGTAACAAGTATATTAGCTCATTTGTTGTTTTGCTTTTTGTAACTCTAACAGGACTTGGATTCTCCTATAATATTGTTTTGCAGTTGAATTTTTTGGACTTGGATCAAGGACATGTCAAATGTTTGTTTTAGAAATTCAGGTATCCTTTATGGATAACGAGCTATTAGGAATTGTTGTTATTCTATTTTTGTGCAAATGTGTGGTTTTTATTACTATTTTCCCTTTGAATTTTGATGCTTTTTTTAATTTTCTAATTAGATAAACAGGATTATAAAAAAAAATAGGATTTGCTGTTGTATGTGACAATCTTTTATTTAATTCATTCAATTATCTTACATTTTAAATTTGGTATCAACTGAACTGATATGAATTTGTTTTGTTGTTAGAATGGTGATGATGCCATGGGTAGTAGCAATCGTCGACATAGAGACACCGGTAATGATCGAGATGATAACATTGATGAGGCGGAAGGCCTCACGTAGTGAGTTTTTAATATTTTGTATCTCAAACATACAAGTATGCGATTTACACATTTGTTTATCAAGTTTGTATTACTTTATGGCTTGGACTTCCTTGTGAGGATATTGGCATGTTTGTGAAGATATGGGGATCATGTTTTCAGTTATGTGGGGATATTGACATGTTTGTAAAGACATTGTAATCATGTTTGGTGTTATGGATTTGTTTATTTGGCGTTGTTGATTAGTTTGTGGATATTTGATCTTGTGTATTGTGTTTTTTGAATGTATGAGACGTTATAATTAGATTGTATTGCTCTAGTATTTTGGTGAATGTATTATTTGAAAATGATTGGATTTGATATTGGAATATAAATAGATTGTGTTGGATATGAATATGATTTGGTGTTGTGCAATATTGTGCACATATATAGCTGATATTATATGTCATACAAAGTAGATTCTGCAAAAAAAAAAACACTGTAGCATCCTAGCAACCTAGACGGAATTTCCGTCTAGGTTGCAACCTAGACGGAAAAAAAATCTGTCTAGGTTGATCAATTTAGACAGAAATTCTGTCTAGTTTGACTCAATCTAGACGGAAATATTCTAGACGGACCTTTCTAGACGGAACTCCGTCTAGTTTGGTCAAACTAGACGGAATTTTGAGCAACCTAGACGGTTTTTTCCGTCTAGGTTGCTCATTTTTCTACTAGTGAAAACTCAAATTCGGCATGCTCAAGAGGATGCTTGTCATGATATGAATTCATATCCGAGCCTTTTTTTTATGGACCAAATTCATTTTGAAGCCTTGTTATGTAATGCAATTTTATGATGTGTTCAATATGAAAATTTCACTCACTAACACTTATATTTGTTTTAATACAACTGTACGAATTTGGTAACAAAATGCATATGTTTCAAATAAAACACCCAAAATACCAATCATTAGCAATTTCCTTAAATATGGGGATGTACTTGCAAAAAGCAGCGTAGCAATCTCTCCCAAGGGCATTTCCGTCATTACAAAAATTCCTCCCCTTCTCCCAATATATAAACCCCCCCAAAATTTCCTCTCAAAAACCCACCCGCTTAGGGTTGGGCACGGGCCGGGTCGACCCACGGGCTGACCCGGCCCACCCCGGCATGGATCACAAACAGGCCCAGGCCAGTGGTAGGGTCCGACCCGGCTTCGTGATATCTGGAGTCCGCGGGTCGGTAGGGTCGACTCTAGACTCGAAATGAGAGAACTTGACCCGACCCACCAACGACCCTACCCGGCCCAGTCCGACCCGACCTGGGTATTTAAATTTTATATTTTTTTCTTTTATATTTGTAATTTAAATTTAAACTAAAGGAAAGTTATTAACTTCCCGTGGACGTAGGTCTTCCATTGAAGTCCGAACCATGCATATCTTTGTGTTTGTGATGTTTTATCTTTATACAATGTGGGTCATTGTGTGTGTGTGTGTGTATATATATATTATTTTAAACAAAGAGTAAAATAGAAAAGAAATAATTTAAATATAATTTAATAGATACAAATACAAAGTTAATGTAGTTTATAAATTAAAATTTAAAAAAGAAAAAAAATTAAAAACCAGGTAGACCACGACGGTGGGAGTGGTGCTGACGGACGACCCACCCCTAGGCCAGTCCCGGTTGGGTGGTCAGATCCCGCAGACCGGGGCGAGAGAAATGGGCACGGCCCATTCTGACCCGGGTGGGCAAGGTCGGACCCGCCCCGGCCTTGAACCTAGCGGGCCGGGTCACGGGCCCGAACCGACCCGGCCCACGCCCACCCCTACTGACCCGCTCTCCTATTTTCTTTTCCTTTTTAATAAAAAATAAGTAAAAATACTAAAAAATTCTAAGAAAATCGGCGTCACCCAGATTATCTTCTAAAGCATCTAATGAAGCAGTGGCGGTCAATCTCCGGTGGTTCATTTCGGCTAGGTACGCTGGCGGTCTACGTGGGCTGGGAATGCCGCCGTTTCGTGGTCCCCACCCAGTTCATGAACTTCCCGGTGTTCTCCGCTCTTCTGGAGATCAAGGCGGAGTAGGGGCTGGGGTTTCAGCCCGCTGGCGGTCTTGAGCTCACGTGCGATGCAGGTTTCTTCACGTGGGTCGTAGTGCTCGACAGGGATGAGGAGAAGTATAAGGGGATCGAGCTCGATGGGTTCCCTGATTTGTTTACGGGTGTTAGGCTGGACAGATTGTCGTTATCGGGTTCGGGTTGTTTTAGTGAGCCGAATATATAGGGATGGGTTTTATCCGTTGCTTCAGAAGAGTAGGGCCTGATTTTTTTTTTTTTTTTCATAAGGGAGGAATGTGGGGGCACTGGAGATGTTATTTTGATATACATCCATCCATTAGCATAATAATTAAAGGAAAAAAGAAAACGCTTAATTGCCCTTAAATGCCCTATAGTTTCTCTGACCTTACACTTTAAGTGCTCTATAACTTCAAACCGAATAAAAAAATTACCCTAAAGTATTAAAGTGTCACTGATGAATGCCCCCTAGTTAAAAACAACTCAAATGACGTTATCTTTTCTCTACCTCACATAACATAGGATACTAAAATGAAACTCTTAGAAACTTTAGGATTAAGTGAGACCATTTATAAACTTTAGGGCATTTGTATACAACATTGGGCAAACAAGAGGGTATCAACGTGCAATATTTTAAAACATTAGGGCATTTATCTGGAACACTTTAATACTTTGGGACATATTTCTATTTAGTTTGAAAAAAGAGGTCACTTAAGTGTAAGTTCGGGGAAACTATAGGGCATTTAAGTGCAATTAAGCAAAAGAAAAAAAGAGAAAAGAAAAAAAAAAGAGATGTGGGTTGAGATGAACTTTCTAATGACACCTTTTTTTTTGGTTAATTGTAGACAGTCTCTTTCGTTCTTACCTTCCATCTATTTATTTTTCTCTCAAATGCAAACTTAGGAGTGATAAATATTACTAAAGATTAGTTATCTAGAACCCTTGACCCGGATGGTTGGGAGGCTGTAATAAATATGACCCCCATGGTCTTGGGTTCGATTATGGGTTGGATTATAAAAAAAGATTAGTTCTCTAATTCTATCATAACACCGTTCTGCACGAATGATCTGGACCATTCAATTGGATTTTAAGGAAACAGTTTGTTCATTTTTTTCCCCTTGTTGGCTTTTGATTTGTCCATACGGTGCAGGATGTTCTGATATATATAGAAGAAGGGGTTATATGTATACCCTTTTTTTTAGAAATTAGATTTTTTTTAAAGGTTTAAGAGTGGAGATGGTGTAGCTAAATTGTGACATTTCTAATGAAAATTTGGGCTTTCATTTGATTTTTCTAGTTTTGTTTGAATTGATCTATTTATAAGTATATCTATTATGTGTATTCACTCTTTGGATATTCTTGTAGATTTGTCAAAGTTGTAGGCTAAATAGCACTTAAATAACTCATTAAAAAGTTAGATTTTCCGAGGGATGGCACAAAACGAGTCCGTTAATACCTTTCTCTCATGCGGATCAGCGAGTCCCTCTCGCGCATGCCCGACCTTCATCGACTCGTCAACACAACCCATCGCATCTATCCACATCTCAGCAGGTCAGCAACCAAGTGGTAGCCCCCCCGCCACCATCTCAGTCCACTCTCATCCTCCCATCTACAGCAGCGCCCTCTCCTAGCGATGCCCACCTTCAGTCGGTGACGAAGCTCTCTTGCGGCGAGCTTACCAGCTGCGGCGGCCATCGATGCCCTCTTTGAGGTCGGTAAGCCGGCGGCCTGGCTGCAGCGAGCTCCTGCTGCAGCAGCATCATCAACCTCTCCCCCTAATCCCTCGATGAGCATAGCCCCTGTCAGTGGGCTGATGGGTCTCCCTGTGGCTCAACCTCCCACCCCTCTGCAGAGGATACAAGTCCCTTCCGCCCAGCTACAACCCCCTCCTCCTTTGCATCAGTCGGCAGCGGCTAGTGCAATCGGGACTGATCTAGAGTTGGTAGATCATGGCTCTGCTACATCCTCTTGCAACCTTAGCGCCGGAGCCAATGAGGAGAAGGGAGATCTAGTTCCTCTCAATTCAGATGAATGCAACTCTCAGCCTTCTGGTCCTCCAGGGTTTAGCAGCAAAGATACCAACTTCAAGGAGGTTAACCTAGACAAAGAAGATAACACTTCACAATCCTCTGGTCCTCCGGGATTTAGCACCAAGATACCCAAGACAAAGAAGAAACATTCAAGTAAAGGAGGGACTGTTTTCAGTAACAGGACTCATTTGAATCATTTTGCTTCTTCTAAGAAATCTTCAGCCACCTCCAAGCGAGATAATCCTAACTCAACTCCTTTTTTACCTATTAATACTCTCAGTTCAGACGACTTCGGTTCTATTGCTTCAAACTGCGGTATAAAGTTTCCTCTGTCCTCTGACTGTTTTGCTAGATTGAAGGCACTTGAGATAGAAAGATCTGGAGCTGATCGGTAATCCTTTGCTCGGGGACTTTTCTATGGTTGGTGGTGTTGAGCTACCATATTATATTTAATTATCTTCTTAGTAGTGTTTAGTGACTTATAATGTTGCTAATTATCTTTTTTTTTGTCCGATCTGAGCTTCTAGTTCTCTACTTTTGAACTACAAGCTCATTTCTTTTTGTGTATGATTGTTTATCGTTTTATCTATATATATATATATATATATATATATATATATATATATATATATATATATATATATATATATATATATATATATATATATATATATATATATATATATATATATATATATATATATATATATATATATATATATATATATATATATATATATGAGTGGGCATTCGCCTCTACTTTTTCCTCAAAAAAGTTAGATTTTCCATCTTTAATAATAACTAAGAAGAACTTTGAGTTAACTTACTGATGCAAACTGATTATATAATACCTAAACTTTAAAATGCATATCTGCTTGTTATGATATAAATGTGAGCCATGTTCTGCATGCAACTTAATTTGTGATGTGTGCAACATGAAATTTTCTCAACATGAATTTTTTTAGAAATTAGATTTTTTTAAAGGTTTAAGAGTGGAGATGGTGTAGCTAAATTGTGACATTTCTAATGAAATTTTGGGCTTTTATTTGATTTTTCTAGTTTTGTTTGAATTAATCTATTTATAAGTATATCTATTATGTGTTTTCACTCTTTTGATATTCTTGTAGATTTGTCAAAGTTTTAGGCTAAATAGCACCTAAATAGGACTTAAATAACTCATAAAAAGTTAGATTTTCCATCTTTAATAATAACTAAGGAGAACTTTGAGTTAACTTACTGATGCAAACCGATTATATAATACCTAAAATTTAAAATGCATATCTGCTTGTTATGATATGAATGTGAGCCATGTTCTGTGTGCAACTTAATTTGTGATGTGTGCAACATGAAATTTTCTCGCACTAGAACTTTATTTGCTCTAATACAGATGTAGAAGTTAGACAAAAATGCATATAATTCTAGCTTTTGGATTATTTGCACTTAAAAATCCCAAAGCTTGTACCATTTCAACTTTGATACCTAGAGTTTTCTCGCCAAAAAATATCCCAAAGTTTTATGTCATTTTTCTGTCAACATCAATTTTTTGGAACTTTAGTGTTTTTTGGACAAAAAGACTTGGAGTATCAATGTTAAAAAGACATATAAACTTTGAGATATTTTATTATTTTATTATTTTTAGAAAATAACTTGGATCTTTTATTATTTTATTATTTTTAGAAAATAACTTGGATCTAAAAACTTTAGATCCCAGCCAACTAACTTTGAGATATTTGATATTTTATGTGCAATTCTCTCTCTCAAAAAAAAAAAAAAAAAAAAAAAAAAACTATTATAGATATTGAAACGCAGGAGGAAAGCAGCGTCTATGGCTCAAAACGTCCACGTGCTCTATAAACCGTTCGAGCGGGAACAGATCCCTATAAATATTCCCAATTCGTACCTCGTCTCCTTACACTCGAATTCTCTCTCTGTTTTGGGGATTTTTCCCAAAACCCTAAATCCCCAAACTTTCCAGTTCCCACTAAATTATCCCAAATTGGTTATAACCTCTCTTTGGTCTTGCTGTATTCCCAAATCCAGCGATCTTAAGAGCGGATGGAGTTCTTCAAAACCCTAATCTTCCAATTTTCCGATTCCCGCTAAATTATCCCCAAATTCATCCCATTTCTCAGTTTTCGGTCTCCAATCAGTGATGCAATTGGTTAGGAATGCTTCGATCTTGCTGAATCCCCCAAAATCTAGTGTTCGAAAGAGCGAATGGAGCTCTCCAGTGAACCCTAGAAGAGATGGAAGGTACAATTTATTGGGGTTTTCTGTGAATTTCGATAGAACGAAATCTTTAGTTCGTAATGCGAGTAGCACTGGAGGGGTTAGAGAAGTAGAGAGGCCGGTGGCCCAAAAGCTGAGGTCGGCGGAGATCAGAGTTCTTGCAGGAAAGCCTGCGCCTTTTGGTGCTACAGCCTGTGATGGAGGTGTCAACTTTGCGATCTTTTCTCGTGGGGCTTCGTCGGCTACATTGTGCCTTTTCACCCTCGCGGATTTGAAGGCGGTAATTTGTTTATTTAACTGCATTTTGATGATTTTCCTTGATTTGGTTTGCCTGTTATTGATTAAAGTATTGATCTTGAATTTCACTTTCCACTGGATTAATATGTGAAAAAGCTTTAGTTATTTAAATTAAAAACATTGATACATTTTTAAATTGATTGTCGTGATTCCAATCAAAATTATCACAATTATTTTTTTATGTGATTGGTTTGCTTTGCTATAATCCTAAATTGTTCTTTAGAAATTAAACTTGGCAGAAAATGTTAAATGGAACAACTTAAAGTGAACACACTGTGAGGACTTGCCCCTCAGAAGAATTAATTTAAAAAAATGATTGTAACGGTTGGGCACCTATATTTAATAGTCAGTGATTATTCAGTGCTGGTAATGCAGTCTTAAATTCTGTATACTTCTAAATAAAAGTTAATACACTTAATTTCTAAATCAATCAAAAGAACAAACTTGTAGGGCTTCTCAGATGCTGCATTGTAATTTTAAAATCTAATAAATTCGAGTTTGTGTTTTGGTTTACTGAATTGCAAAATTTTTTTGCATGTGAATTGTAAGTTATTTCACATGTTTCATTCCTGATCTTCCCACTTTTTGGTACAGAACAAAGTCACAGAGGAGATTCCGCTTGATCCATTGATCAACAAGACTGGGTATGTTTGGCATATTTTCCTGGAAGGTGAACTGAAGGATATGTTGTATGGGTACAAGTTTGATGGGAAGTTTTGTCCTGAGGAGGGACACTATTTTGACAATTCTCGTGTGTTGCTGGATCCTTATGCAAAGGTGGTTAGCAAATTTCTGTTTACTAAATTAAAAATCCTCTTTTTATTTTTATTTTAAGAGACTGACATCTGTTCGGCTTGTCGCAACAATTTGTAATATTCCTAAACTTTTGTAATTCAGTGCAAATTGTACTAACATGCTTCAATGAGGAAATTAGAGCATTCTTTTAATTCTCAGGCAGTCATCAGCAGAGGGGAATATGGTGCATTGGGACCAGATGACAATTGTTGGCCTCAGATGGCTGGCATGATACCACTGTCTGACAATGAGGTACTGACTATTGATACTATCAGTTACTGATATATTTGCCTATTTTATATCCTATATATTTCTATGCATGTGTTCTTTCTATTTTAGGTGCTTAAATCTTTTCACACTTTTGTCTTTAGTATCCTGTACAGTTAGTTTCCATGATTGAAGTCATGTAGTATGCTAAAGTTGTCAGAATCTAAGTTATCAATATATCTTTCTGCTGATCTTTAAACTAAAAATCTAGCAAGTTTTAAATGAGATTTATTATGGAAAGCTTATGGTGATGTATGAGATATACAACCACAAACTTTTGAAAATCTATTGTAAAGACAGACTTATGAATATGCTTCCAGAAAAAAGAAAAAATTCTTTTTGTAAACAATTCTGGGGAAAGTTGCAAGTTTCCATTAGAAGTGTATTGAGAGTATTTATAAAAAATAAGCTCAACCTTTATGGAACCATAAGTAAATGAAGTTATTGTCCTCTTTTCTCTATGAATTTATGATTTGCTACAGTCAGTTAAATTCAGAATGAAAGAACGTTAAAATGGTGGAAGATCAAGCCTATAACCTGGATCACCCAAAAAAAGAAGTAAGTGGAGAATTGCTGCATAACTACACCCTAGCCTGTCAGATAACCTAATGAATATTATTTGTAGATTTTTCTAAAGTTTTTGTGACTCCCTAGAGTTGGGTAATACAACCTTTTTTTTTAGGAGGCTTGGATAAACACTATTTTTCCTAACAGATGTTTCTGAACTACATTTGTCCTTGTTACAGTCCATACACAAAATTGCATGATTCCTGAAATGGTTGGACATTATTTTCTCTATTGTTCATCTATTTGAATTTCGCAATTGACATATTCGTTCAACTGCACCTATGGTTTCAGGTTTCCTTCATACTTCCAGTATATCCTACTGTATAAAAGCATTCACTCCGGAAGAATTGTATATTAAAAGTTGGCATGCTTTCCAACCATTTTATAGGGGATGTAATTCTTTATCGTGACAGTCATCCACTGGAGTACATCACTTTTTCTGTAAATCCTGCATAACTTCTTAACAGTCTTCTCGGGACATCAATTGTCCATGTTAGTATTCTCAACATTGTGTACATAAAAGGTCTACTAGCAGTAGTGGTTTAAATAATCAGGGAAACTATTATGCCTCGTTCGGTACATAGGAACCAGTAGGATGGAATTTCAATTCCCACTTCTCATTCCCTCGTACGAACCCAACTTGGAAGCTTGAAATCTGATTCCCACTTCTCATCAATTCCCAATTTATGTGGGAATGTCATTCCTAATGAGATGGTAGGGCATGGGCATTCCAACTTTAGTGGGAATTAAAATAATAATAATAAACATAACTTCCAAAAATGATCATTCCCACTTCATTTTGGAGTTGCACCTAAATGTGAGAATGGAAATGAGCAGTCCATTTCCACATTAATTCCATTCCTTGCTTCACTCAATTCTCACTTCACTCAGTTCTCGCACACCAAACGAGGTGTTATAGTTGATGTACTCAGTTGTTCATCATCTCTACACATGTTCAGACAAATTGGTGTCTTCCTTTCATTATTAAAGATCAATATCCGCTTCAACACGGCTTAATTTTCCGTGCTATTAGTGTGAACTGGGCGAAGAAGCGAAGATACATATATGCACAATGCACTTTTACAACATATATGTATACAGTGAAAGGGCAGTTAACTCATCATGTATGATAGCTGCGCCCTAGAGACAAGATAACATAATTGCTAATGGTTGAGTGATCTAAATTATTTACAGGAGATTGTCACTGATCTTAAATTAAATTTTGATAGAATCTACAAATTTTCATGAATAGGTGAACCTTGTATCTGCAATATGTGAATTCCATTACATATAGAAATTCCTCGAAGGAAGTTATATTTAATGTTTATCCTCGAGCAAGTTATCAATTTCAGATTTCAATTGGTTTGGAATTGCATGTTTGACACGATATAAAAACTAGAAGAGAGGGGTATATAGGCACAGCATACAGAATTGAAGAGAAAATATTGGAACCAATAAGATACAATTGTAGTTCACAAAATCTTTTGTTGTTTATTCAAATTTCATAGCTTTAGATGTAACACGGTCCTATTCAAACACGGAAGAAATCAGAAGATGAGCAGGCCCCATTTTGCTACCCTAAACTTACTTGTATACCAAGGTTGGTACTAGAAAAGAAAAAGAAAGAAAGACAAGAAATGTATGTAAAAGTAAATGAACTCATTAACCTTCTTATAGACATGGTATATATGAAAACAAAAAGGTTAATTTATAAAAGAAATATGAAAACAACTGGAAAAATCTGATATACTATTGCCCCTCAAATTCTTTTACCCCTTCAACTTTCTTTACATTTACTCATGTGTGCTCCTTTACATCACCAGTGGAGTACTAATGCCCCTCAGGTGTTTTGCACCCCTTCCTCAACAATCTTTACATTTACTCGTGTGCTCCTTTATATCATCTGTGGAATACTAATGCCCCTCAGATACTTTTACCCCTTCGTTGACATTCTCGTTTACTCGTGTGCTCCTTTACATCACCAGTTGAATCCCATTCTTAACACCCTAATGTCTGCACACATGCCATAAAAGGACATTGACATCCAGTGAGGAATGGAGCATGGCTTACTGCCCTTGATGCAATTACCTTAGTCTGCTCATCTTTATTCTTATGTTCATAGTTTTCATATGTTTTCTCTCCATTAAGAAATAAATTCTTTTTCAAATTTGAAAATTTTAACTATTGATGATTAATGACTTTTGGTTACTATTGTTTGCTAGAGGTACTGTGACATATTTCATGATACTGCCTCAAACTCTCTCATCCCAAAAATACTAGTACGAAATTGAATTGCCTTCTAAATGTTTTTCATGTACCATTATTATTTACTTATAGTGGCACTGAATCTGAAAAAAATCATAAAAGAGGTTAAAAATTAGTATTGCTTGATAGTTTATTATGCAAACCTGATAAAATAGTGGATTATAATTGCAGCATATTTCAATATTATTCATTCTCTTACCTTGGTCTCATTAAATTTTACGTGTAGGCATAGTCTTGATTGCATTATGCCATGCATATTGAACCTATGTCTCTTACTTTCATTGAATGTTATCTTAGCTTGTAAGTAATAATATTTTCAGTTTGACTGGGAAGGAGATTTACCTTTACGGTATCCTCAAAAGGATCTGATAATTTACGAGATGCACATAAGGGGTTACACGAAACACGATTCAAGTAAGACGGACTTTCCAGGAACTTACCTTGGAGCAATAGACAAGTTGGATCATCTAAAGGTACACGTATATTGTGATATGTCGTCATTCGAAGGTTTTACTTTTTATAATATAAGCTTATTGAAAAGTAATAGGTTTTTTTTCTCTCGATATTAGCCCCTCCCCAAATCTTTCATATTTGAAATTAGTCCCCCAAATCTTGATCTTTTGAAAACAGTCCCCCAAATCTTTTAAGTGTTTTGAAATTAGTCCCCTAAATCTTGATATTTTGAAATTACTCCCACAAATTTTTTTCAATATTTTTAAATATGTCCCCTAATCTTTGAACCAGCTGCAACTAGAAAGGACTGAACTCAAAACATTTAAAAGATTTGGGGGACTTTAAAACCTTAAATATTTGGGGTTAATTTCATAATATCAAGATTTGGGGACTAATTTCTTTGGTTCATATCTTGTATTGACTGTTATTAGCATCTATTAGTTGTCTGTTTCACCTATGCTACACCTCGGCACGTAAAGATGTATAAAGGCTAACAGATAGATATGTTTTTAAACGTATTGATTTGTAACCATCAATTCATATTCTATATAAATGTGCCATATAACTCTTAAGGTGTACAAGGAGTTCAGATATTTAGCTCTTATGGATGCTAATGCAAGTTGGCAACACTTGGGTTTACTTGCCCACATGACTAGTGGTTGTTGAATTTTCTGAAATTGGACCATGACTGGCATGATCATTATGCTAGCAGCATTACTAAAGAAAACAGCTTCGTCTATATTGTCTGTGCAATAAGTTTATTTGTGTGTTTTTGTTTGTGTGTTTCAGTTTCTTTCTTTCTTCTCTCTTTCTACCCCTCCCACCCTCTTCCCTCCGAACCTAAAGAATCTTCAATGGGAGGTTTTGATTAGTTTAGCAGCATCTCCCACCACCGAACATGCATATATTCGAGGCTTGTCCTGCAATGTTAGACCAGCCAGATTTGATTTATGGATGACGAGAAATGTAATGAAACATATCAGAACAAAAGAGAAGATATCTATACGGTCTGACCGTCTTACCTGATCTATGAATTACCTGGCCCAGAAAGTGCTCCAGCTTCTTGTCCTTATCTAATCCGGTACCTTTCTAGCTTGAACTGATTCTTGGGTTTGATCAACTCAACCACTCTTAATCTGACCGTAACACTTGACTGGAACAAGCTCAGATAAACATCCTTCCTGATGACAGTGATGACAAAAACTGGATCATGTCAACTAACTTGAATCTGGCTGACAATAATTATGGATCAAAATGCCTTACACAACAGTTAAACTTTTGATTTGGATTATGGACGTCAAGAGAATAAGTAAAAATTTTCACCTTAAGGTAGCAGGTATTTTAAGAGGAACGTCCCCTGGGATGAAAACAAAACTAGAATTGAGCATATCTAGTTTGACAAGAATGGTTTCGTGTTTCTTGAGTCACCTTCCATGGCCTGTAAAGTTGATGCAAAAGTGAGCAACTATATGTTGGAAATTACTAATGAGGTCAATCAAGGATTGGGTATCACCTTTTAGGCATTATATATAATTTTGATTATTAATAACTGTTACTTTTTCAGTTTACGTGGGTAGCTTTGTAGTGTTGTCTAGACTTTCCAAATTACAGCCTCAATTAGACATATTTTACTTTGATATTTTCCCCGTTGATTTAGTATTAATATTAACCGCAATCAAACAACTTGAGCTTTTGAGTGAAGGGTACATGACATGGTATCAAGACATCATGTTTCAAGCAATAGCTATTTCAAACCTTATTATGTTTATCTACTCCTTTTATGTATTTTCCCTTACTGAGCGATTTTACATGGAGTCGTTTCCTCAAGCTATAGACGACCCACGTGATGACTGTGTTTAGTTAGTTTGACGTAAATTTATGTCTACAATCAACAATTTAAACTTTTGAATGTAGTAGTTAAAGTAACAAGCATGTTTTCTTCTCTCAACTTGTAGGAGCTTGGAGTCAATTGTATAGAGCTAATGCCTAGTCAAGAGTTCAATGAGATGGAGTACTTCAACTATAGTAGTCTCCTGGGTGAGAGCAAGTATGAGTACTTCTTTTAATAAAAGCATTTCACAACTGAGCATGCTTCTTTAATCAAACTTTCTATATATCAATATCTAAATCAACACATGCATCCTTAAGTATCATTCTCTCCTCCCAACCTTTTTTTTATCAAATTTGGCTTATAAATTCCTGTTACATACCCTAGGGAAAGAACTGCACAGACACACACACATGCACACGAGCGCACACACAAACACACACACACACACACACACACACGAGGTGTAACCATCTTAGTTACACGCACCTTTCTTCCCCATTGGATTTTAAGGTTGGTGAACATCAATCAACTTCAAGATCTTGTGAGATTTGTGAGATTCTTTTGATTGTCTTTCCTTTTAAGTTTTTTAATTTCCTTTTGCTTCTACATCAAATTTATTTTACTTATAACTTTTATGTTTATTAACTTTATTTTTCACATCTTCGCGGTGTAGGCATCAAAAATTGCTGAAGAACCTCAAATATGACTAAATTATGAGAAGATCGAAGGACAACGTCGTTGAAGTCTCAAAAAAGTCAACATATGGGAAGATTGTGTCTCACTACAGTGCGAGACACTTGTTTGTGCCTCGCTACGAGCGAGACACTTGTTGGTGCCTCGCTACAAGCGAGACACTTGGTTGTGCCTCGCCACGAAGCGAGACATTGTTTGTGCCTGCGCGGCGAGACACCTTGATGTGTCTCGCTATAGCGACATTCATTTGTGTCTCGCCAAACGCCAGACACCCGTAATATTGGAAATGAGCTCTTGAAGATGCCGATGGGGCCCACTTGACTTTATCAACGCAGAGACGCTCGATATTTTAATGGGCGGTTACCGCGGCGAAAATCGCCCACTAAGTGATTTTAGGGCATTTAATCGTGCCTAAAAGCGTGAAACCGTTACAACGGTGGAGGGGCGACCTTTCGCCGATCGGCGAAGGCTGGCTACCACCAGCCCGGCGGCGTATAATATCTGGCGTGGCGAAGCGACTTAGTCTTGGCGGCTCGGTACGCAGCGCTAACTGCAAATATGGAGCACTTATGACACTTGTGTTTCTTCGAGGGCACGCTTCCCAAAGGCTATAAATACCCTCCTACGCCCACTCGTGGGGGTCGGCTATCGAAAGGGACAATCGAGATCCAAGCTTGGGAGTTCAAGAACACGATCCACACGGAGATTCCTCGAGTTTAAGCTTTGACTTATTCTTGAGAAGAGTAGATATCTTACTTTGCTAAGATATTTGCTTAAGTTCTTGTTTCCTTTGCGAAGCATCAACTAAACCCCGTCGATTCGACGATCACTGCTCGGTGGTCCACGGATTACGCGTCCCCGGCACAGGCAAAGTCCCACGAAAACAAGAGATCTACACTTGTAGTGTCTTTTGTTCGAGTTTGTGAGAGAGTTATTTAAATTTCTTTGTAACTGAGAACCAAAAGTGTAATTTTCTCAAGTTTTACAATGGAAACAACTTTCGACCCAAACACGATGGCGACCACAGCTGAGCTAACGGTTCGAGCCCGAGATCGTTGTGTCGCGACCTTGCGGCGATCAAGCCGACCTCATGATCGATGGACTGGATTACTTCTTCGATCAAGCCAAGTTCGAAGAATATCTCTCCTCTTCCTCGTCGAAGTCCTCCTCACCCCGCAAACATCGGAGGATATCATCTCCTAAGAGGGAGGTTCGTTCTGTCGTGACGCGCAACGATTCTCGTTCGCTTGTGACGGAGGCGATTTCCCCTCTCAACAACACCCCGGTGGATCTCAAAGCCGGGAGCTCTGCTCAAGTTGACTCCTTTCAGAAGAAGGAGTCATTCAACAAGATCTCAACCGCTCTGACGAAGAGGGCTCGTCGAGACAACGTCAAAAGATGGCGGACAACTTGCAAAGGCCATGGAATCACCGTGACGGAGTTCATTACAACACGAACTTCGCATGATCGAGGCGCCGCCAGTTACAACGCCAACCTCAATCCGTCAACACACCTCCCAAGGAAGAATGGGTTCGTCAAAAGGACCGATTGACAAGGAAGGGCTAGCCAAAAGCGTCGTGCAGCGTTGCTTCGTATCACGTGCCATTATTCGCAAAGCGCGAGTCGAAATCAACCGTGGAATCGACTCAAAATTGCAAGATTTGGGTCGAAGTCGACATCAAAATCGGCTCAAGAGTCCGCTTCGCCAACAACAGGCCCTTCATGCCTTATTAAAAAATTGACTTTTCCGCTCCTTTCTTCCACTTCTCCGGCTGAGGTATCAACCGTTAAGTCTGGAAATCCATCAACTGAGAAGCCTTTAACTTCAGTGTTTAGTCGCCTTGGTCCACCATCGAACTAAAGTCAAAACACCGAATGGAACATTTGGGTCACCCGATTCATAAACAACGACAGGTTGGGGGCCGTACCCAAATTCCAAATGATGTTCAGAAATGTGCCGAGCCATCTGACGCATACCAAACTAAAAGAGTTCCCGCTATGCCTCGCTTGAGTATCCCTAAGGGGGTCCATGAGTCTGCTGATAAAGACAAAACGAAGCGTGTGATTCGCAAAGTCACTAAAGGCGATCAAACGCTTATTATTCATGCAGAAGCAACTTCCAATAGTCGATGCCCCCAAAAGAAGACTTGTCCTCCAGTCAAGAACCAAGTTACATTTGGGGGTGGAAATGTTATTTGCAATAACCCACACCAACCACATCATCAGGCTAGGGGTGGCAACACACGAAAGAGGACGATCGACGAAATAGATTGTTCTTGCTCATGTGCAAAATTGATTAAGACGTTGTTATCAGGATGTGCCTGTTCTGAGTCGAACGCTCACCCACAAAGAGCTTCAAGATTCGAACGGCTTTCCCCTCGCCGAACGGAAGATCTCAAGCCACCAAGACGACATCGAAGAAGAAAGAGATCATCCATCCAATTTGATTAGTTTCCGGTGACTATCAACATGGTGAACAAAGGAAAGGACCTACGACGGATGCGATCCCGATTTCACTCGAGGAAAGGTTGGGTCTCGATTTCTCGAGAATATCTCGGTTACAATTGCGAGCTACCCAACGATCGACTATAGAAGGATGCATGAGGAGAGTCATCCGATGACTAAGCTTCCGACATCAATTCGGCGATAGCTTCCGATGACACAATGTCAAGTGTTGGTCGCCATCCCAGAAGTTTTGCAATTACTCCCGATGTCCCGCTCAAATGTTACAAGAAGCCTTAGCCAAGCAAAGAGAAGAGCTTAAAGTAGAAATGAGAACAGAGATGGAGCTAGCCATGCAGCGGATGAGGGAGTTGCAAACCCATACGGTTGCACAACAACACAGGTCGATCAACACCACGAATCCGATCAACAAGGTGGAGTTACCCACCATAATGCCCATAATGTTGAAGACGGCGATTCGGAGATTGATGAACACATTTACCGATCAACCTCCAAAGAAAACTCCATCGGTGCTCAAGGTGGAAATGGTCCGATTCTTCCTATTGGAAGTAATCCAAAACAGGGGAGGATGATGGCGAAAGGATGAAAGAGCTTGAAGATAAAATCAATGCTTTGATGTCCACACAGAAGTCAAAAGACTGGTACCCGTGTCAGTATCCAGAGAGTGGGACTCAATCCCTTACCCGCCAAATTCAATTTGATCAACTTCACGCCATTTGATCGAGGGGGTCACCTACACAACACCGATTTACTTCAAATCACATTTGGGGTGATCTCGGAAATGAGCCTTTGATGATTCGGTCATTCGTTGGAACTCATGGGGTCGCCTTCGATTGGTATCGAAGACTCAAGGCCGGTAGCATCAACTGTTGGAATGATATAGAAAGCTTGTTCCTCAACAACTTTTTCGATGACGACACCGAAGTCTCGATTGGAACCCTCTTGGATGAAAAGCAGAAGAGTGGAGAGACGATTGACTGTTTCGTTAAGCGCTTCCGCAATAAAGCTGTGAATTGCAGAGACCCAATTACTGAAGAGTTCATATTGAAGACTTGCCACAACAATCTTTCTATAGAATTGTTGGAAGTCATGGGGGTCGTCCCACCAACTACATGGAAAGATCTGAAAATACGAGGAGAACAAGCGACGTTTCCTCAAAAGGAAGAAAGCCGAAGAGGCTAAAAGGTGGTGACCCTCGAGTAAATTTTTCCTCTCGTAATAGAGGAAAGGCATCTCGGATCGCTGTTAGTCAAACGTCGCAACAACGATCAGCCAAAAAGCTTCTAAATCGAATTCCACAGACATACTCTTCGAGACGAAGAAGTTCGATCATCTTCAAACACCTCCTTGATAACAACAAAATCAAGTTGCCACCTATTACAAATCGAGGAGGTCGACAAGACTTCGGACCCTAAATATCGTATGCACTACGTGAGGATCCTCCATCCTACTAAGGATTGCTTAGCTCTCAAGGCCATCATCCAAGCCTTGGTCGAAGCCGGCGTCTTAACGCCGAAATAAGCCGAATGATACTTTCCTCCGATGAGTACAAGAGGTTAAACTGCTCCTCCTTCCTACTCCAATGGGAATATGAGTATAAACTATTCTAAATGAATGCAGCCCAGTTTTGCAAAGAAAGCTGGGGGTGGATAATCCAAGAACGAGAGGTCCACTTTCAGGTTGAGCGATCAAACCTTCCTACAGTTAGGATTGTCTCAAAAATTCCTATTCTGGTCAAACCTTCCTACAGTTAGGACCACGGTCAAAACCCCCTCTCGATTCCTTCCATGAACGAGAGGTCCACTTCCAAATTGAGCGATCAAACCTTCCGACAGTTAGGATTGTCTCAAAAATTCCTATCCTGGTCAAACCTTCCTACAGTTAGGACCACGGTCAAAACCCCCTCTCGATTCCTTCCATGAACGAGAGGTCCACTTCCAAATTGAGCGATCAAACCTTCCGATAGTTAGGATTGTCTCAAAATTCCTATCCCGGTCAAACCTTCCTACGCTAGGACCACGGTCAAAACCCCTCTCGATTCCTTCCATGAACGAGGTCCACTTCCAAATTGAGCGATCAAACCTTCCGGCGGTTAGGATTGTCTCAAAATTCCTATCCCGTCAAACCTTCCTACGCTTAGGACCACGGCCAAAATCCTCGCGATTCCTTCCATGAGCGAGAGGTCCACTTCAAATTGGCGATCAAACCTTAGATAGTTAGGATTGTCTCAAAATTCCTATCTGGTCAAACCTTCCTACGCTTAGGACCACGGTCAAAACCCCTCTCGATTCCTTCCATGAGCGAGAGGTCCACTTCAAATTGGCGATCAAACCTTCCGGCGGTTAGGATTGTCTCAAAATTCCTATCTGGTCAAACCTTCCTACGCTTAGGACCACGGCCAAAATCCTCGCGATTCCTTCCATGAGCAGAGGTCCACTTCCAAATTGAGCGATCAAACCTTCCGGCGGTTAGGATTGTCTCAAAATTTCTATCTGGTTAAACCTTCCTACAGTTAGGACCACGGTCAAAACCCCTCTCGATTCCTTCCATGAACGAGAGGTCCACTTCCAAATTGGCGATCAAACCTTCCTACGCTAGGACCACGGTCAAAACCCCTCTCGATTCCTTCCATGAACGAGGTCCACTTCCAAATTGAGCGATCAAACCTTCCTACGCTTAGGACCACGGCCAAAATCCTCGCGATTCCTTCCATGAGCAGAGGTCCACTTCAAATTGGCGATCAAACCTTCCTACGCTTAGGACCACGGTCAAAACCCCTCTCGATTCCTTCCATGAGCAGAGGTCCACTTCAAATTGGCGATCAAACCTTCCTACGCTTAGGATTGTCTCAAAATTCCTATCTGGTCAAACCTTCCTACGCTAGGACCACGGTCAAAACCCCTCTCGATTCCTTCCATGAACAGAGGTCCACTTCAAATTGGCGATCAAACCTTCCTACTGATTAGGACCACGGTCAAAACCCCTCTCGATTCCTTCCATGAACAGAGGTCCACTTCAAATTGGCGATCAAACCTTCCTACGCTTAGGACCACGGTCAAAACCCCTCTCGATTCCTTCCATGAGCGAGAGGTCCACTTCCAAATTGGCGATCAAACCTTCCTACGCTTAGGACCACGGTCAAAACCCCCTCGATTCCTTCCATGAACAGAGGTCCACTTCAAATTGAGCGATCAAACCTTCCGATAGTTAGGATTGTCTCAAAATTCCTATTCGGTCAAACCTTCCTACGCTTAGGATTGTCTCAAAATTTCTATCTGGTTAAACCTTCCTACGCTAGGACCACGGTCAAAACCCCTCTCGATTCCTTCCATGAACAGAGGTCCACTTCAAATTGAGCGATCAAACCTTAGATAGTTAGGATTGTCTCAAAATTCCTATCTGGTCAAACCTTCCTACGCTTAGGATTGTCTCAAAATTCCTATTCGGTCAAACCTTCCTACGCTTAGGATTGTCTCAAAATTCCTATCCCGGTCAAACCTTCCTACAGTTAGGACCATAATCAAAATCCCTCTTGATTCCTTTTATGAATGAGAGGTCTACTCCAATAATGTGGTTCGCTACCCCAAGAGAAGACACAATTCCAAACGGCAACTCGAGGCTCAAGGCAAGATATTCAAAACAAATCGGTTCCATATTCCATATAGAAGCTTTCCGAAATCGACGCGAACCCAAGTGGTGACCTTCAAGATGAAGATGATTAGTCCAAAATCGACTTGACATTTCAATCCATTCAAATACAAATGCAACAGTTATTGAACTCGAATATGGATAGCGACATCGCGTACCGGGGTTTAAGCTGAAGCAAAACACGGCCTCTTCTATAAAGTTCAACGTTGAGCGAAGCAAAGCATCTTATCCAAAGTATTCCGCACTTCGACAAAATACGAGGAGTCCGAAAACTTTGGAGGGTATCTGTAGGCATCAAAATTGCCGAAGAACCTCAAATATGACTAAATTATGAGAAGATCGAAGGACAACGCCGCTGAAGTCTCAAAAAGTCAACATATGGGAAGATTGTGTCTCACTACGGTCGCGAGACAATTGTTTGTGCCTCGCTACAAGCGAGACACTTGTTGGTGCCTCGCCGCCGCTTAACCGCAAATGTGGAGCACTTATGACACTGGTGTTTCTTCAGAAGGCACGTTTCCCAAAGGCTATAAATACCTTACTACGTCCACTTGGGCAGGGGGGTCGGCTATCAGAAAGGGGCAATCAGAGATCCAAGCTTCCGGAGTTCAAGAACACGATCCACACGGAGATTCCTCGAGTTTAAGCTTTGACTTATTCTTGAGAAGAGTAGATATCTTACTTTGCTAAGATATTTGCTTAAGTTCTTGTTTCCTTTGCGAAGCATCAACTAAACCCCGTCGATTCGACGATCGCCGCCGGTGGTCCACTCTGACACGCCCCCAACGTGCAAAGTCCCACGAAAACAAGAGATCTACACTTGTAGTGTCTTTTGTTCGAGTTTGTGAGAGAGTTATTTAAATTTCTTTGTAACTGAGAACCAAAAGTGTAATTTTCTCAAGTTTTACAATGGAAACAACTTTCGACCCAAACACGCGGTCCAACCTACTTTTTCTTCATCTGTCTTCGACAATGAATAAAACAACAGATCCAAAAAGCTTAACAAAATGATGATGTATAGAGAGTCACTAGCTTAGGTGGAAATGGTTAGAGAACAATACCCGTGTGTCATAGAAATCCTATTTTCTTTTGGACAATGACAATTTCGGCAACCATGATACTAGATGTTTACAAATTCTGTATTTTCTTATGTTCTTGACTGATGTGGCCAAGGAAGCATGGTGGTGATGTAAAAGGAGGCTGGACCTATGCGTAAAAAATTAAAATACTTATTTTGAATTGCGCATAAGCAATGAAATTACGCATAAGCAATGAAAATAATAAAAATAAAGTTTAGAAGAGAAATAAGTATGATTCCAAAAAAAATGATAAAGTTATAAGGGAAATAAATGTCATGTGGAATAAAGTGAAATAGAATATTTAAATCTAAATGAATCTAATATAATGGCTACACTATATTAATGTTCATTATCTTGAAGATTCAATGGTGGAAAAAGGTGTGTAACCACGCTAGTTACACCCTGTGTGTATTGTAACTCTACCCATATATATGTGTGTGTGGGTATGGTTACAATACACACAGGGTGTAATTAATTTAGTTACACACCTGTAAAAATACACATTTGCCTATCGATATTGTAAATTCGAACCATTCATTGTGATCTATGTATTCAAAATTTTATGGAGATCAAAATCACATAAATTCAATACTTCCAATTTATACATATAATGATCCAGAAATGAACGGCTAGTAACGGTCTTAGCAAGGTTTTAAATATCGGTTATCGGGGATTTATCGGACGGTCAAAATCCATATCGGATAGCAGATATCGGGGATATATCGGGGATAAGTAGTATTTATCAGAGTGATATTATTGGATGGTGTATATACATAATATAATATCCAAAAATGTAATCTAACCATACTTAATGAAATATAAACATACCAAAATATAAATAATCATGTTTAGGATCACTAACCAATGGTAGAAACTTGCTTCTTGATCGCACGATGAAACTATTCAAGTGCATAGTTAGTAAAAATGGAATAACATACAAGCAAATAACAAGATAACATAAAGAATGAAGAATCATCAACATAATTATTGTGTAATTAATAGTTAGGAGCCATGTCAATATTCATAAACAAACATAAGCTAATCACCAAACAACCAAGCTCCAAAAGCAACAAATAGTTTATAATTCTTAAACATCCGAAGAGCTAACCCAAACCTAAACCAAATGACGATAATTCCGATATTTTGAGCCGATAATATCGGCCGATAACTCACTTTATCGCCGTATTATCGCCGATAAACATCCAAAAACAATAACCGATTTAAAATCAAACTTATCACAGCGGAAGGCCCCCAAAATCGATAAATCGCCGATAATATCGGTTTATCGGCCGATATTTAAAACACTGGATCTCAGATGTCGATTATTTTAAGTTGCTTGAATTATAGGATAGGAAATTCAAAACCACATGATTTTTTTATCCGCATACATTTGATGAGAGGTAGATAACATTGAACAGTTCTGATTTATAATATCGATGGGTAAATGTGTATTTTTATAGGTTTGTGTAACTAACTTAGTTATATCTTGTGTGTATTGTAACCCTACCCTATATATATATAGAGCAAGGCTCCTATAAACTTAAGTTGATATGGAATAGCCATCCACCAACTTTTCTATCCATTGATGTTGTTTTGGGATCCGTGAAAGATATAAAGCCCACTTTGAGATTTGTGTATATCTTGATTTCACGGATCTCAAGGCAAGATCAATTGATATAAAAGTTGGTGGACACTCCTCCCTATCAACTTAAGTTTATAGATCCTATATATATATATATATATATATATATATATATATATATATATATATATATATATATATATATATATATATATATATATATATATATCAGCGTTGAAAATAGCGATAACGCATAGCTTAACGCTTGCCTCCCATTAACGTAACACGCAAAATAACGTAACGCTTAACGTAGGTTACGTGAATTAGTAATTATTTAAATATTTAATAATACAATGATTTTAATATATATAATCATCACAATTTTCAAACATAATATCACAATTATCTACATACTATCGAATTTCATAAAACAAATTAGTCATATTAATGTTTAATAGATATTCCAATAGGCAACAAATACTTGGACTTGATCATCTTGATGATTTAAAATGTTAGAACAGAAGCAATAAAACATAATAATAAATCTGGAATTAAAAATTAAACTAAGTAGAAAAGAAACTAATTACTACTGATTTTTAATTTTTTGCAATGTAAAACATAATCGGCCTAACAAGAATTGAAGAACATGCTTGTCGCAGCTTCAGAGAACAGCAGCACTATCGTTGTTGTTGTTGAATCCTCGTAATTTAGGATTCTCGCGATGAAGAAGTTGAGGACGAGATGGGTTCCATGGGTTCTATTGATGAAGACGCTGAGGAGGAGGAAATGATGAGAAAGATGAGAAGATGAGAAGGAGAAGACGATTTAGAGTTTCTCGGGAGGCGGCGTGGAGTTTAGGTTCGGTTCACAAAAGCAGAAAGACGTGATTTAGGGTTTCTTTCTTCATTTTGTTTATGAAATAGGGTCCACCCCCTTATCTAAACCACTGGTCCACTTAAAGTCCCAACCCCAACCGCTGAACCATTTAGCGTATGCTCAGAAACGGCAACATAGCCCGAGATATAGCATACGCTACACCTAAAATAGCATATGTTAAATTGTATCCGCGCTATTTTCCAGCGCTAGGTAGCAAACTGCTATGGCTAGGTTATGCTAAGCGCTATTTCGCGCTATGTAGCGTGCTATTTTCTACATTGATATATATATACACACACATATATATACACACATGTATATGTATGTATGTATATGTATATGTATGTATATATGTGTGTATATGTATAGAGAGATGAGTGTATTTGGTACCAAGCACAAAATTGATGCTTGATAGTGACGCGGATGCTTCTCATCCACATATTTAAATGTGCCCATTTAAAAATGGTCTCCATTGGATTACCCACCCATTAAATGAGTGAATGGTAAGTGATCACATCATTACAAAACAAGTAATATTGAATTGAAGATTTACAAGATTTATTTATTGGTGATAGGAAGATGATTGTTTTGATAATGGTAATCTTCTAAACCTCATTGAATTGTAGAAAAATAGGGGACTCCTAATAATTCTTAACTTTGAGACAATCAATGCTCTATCGAGGTATAAATATTAGAATTTCATGAAGACTTATAGCAAATCTAGGAGAGTTATGTTACGTAAAAATCGTTAAAATCATTATTTTCATTTAGATATAGAATAATATTATATTCTTCTACCTTTTCTTTGATAATATTTTAAATATCTTGAGGCAAAATATTTAATTTTGATCATTAGGTCTTCTGTTTAGGCGTTCTTTGCGAATGTCTTCTTGAATATATTTTAGGACTTCAAGAATTTTAAAGATCTTATCGATGTTGATGCTACCTTATGAAAATAAGGATAGAGATAATTAATCTCGGTTGAAAGATCTATAAATCTTTCTCTTATTTAATTATTTTGTTTAGCATATTGTTTATCTTTTTCCTTTAAAAGATGGACTAAACGAGTCATATAAACTCTAATTTGTTTTTTATTGAGCACGATGTTGTTCCATAAATCATTGATGAGCATATAATCAATGGATTGTAATCTGGATCATAGAAATATTTTAACTCTTTTGAGAAAGGTGTTTGATTTGAGTGATAGAATTTTCTTTTAGCTTATGAGCTTGAAGCATGATGATGCATCCTTCTCCTGCAAAATTTTTAAAGTGTTTATTTGAGTCTAATATTTCATTAAAATATCGAAAAAATATTTCTAATTGTTTTCAATATTCTTCAAAATTTTCGAAAAAGTATTATTACTTTTGTTGTAAAATAAGAAACTCTTGATATTCATAAAAATAACATTTTAACTTTAGATATTCTGTTGAAAGTAAGTATACACTAGAGGCCTTCTTGTCTAAGTGTAAGAAGAGAGGAATAATGGGAACCGCCTCTAATCTATTTTTCTCGATACTTGCATTTGCCAAAATCTCATTTTTAGATGAAAATTTGAAAATATTTTTCCATGTATAATATTATCAACTTGATATTATGGTATTTGATATATAAAATTATTTATTTTTTGTAATCAATAATTTGAGTAGAAACTCCATGTACAAAATTAACACTAGAGTCCATGCAACATGAATTATAGGAATTTTTATTAAATTATCTTTATTCAGATCTTCAATTTCTTCTTTGAGAGAGATAAAATATTTTCATCCATTTGGACAGCATATCAAAATATCTATTATCAAAGTTATATGAGAAAATTCTTTTAAACAAGAAACGAATATTCTTTTATTATTAAGAATTGTCTTATTAAAGGATTTTGGATGATTATTAATCTCAACTTCTATATTAGGAAGAGTAATTATAAATTTTATTTATAATGTAAAGCATAATATAGACGATTAACTAAAATATCTTCTAGTTCTTTATTAAACCGTAAAGAAATATTAGGACTACGGCTTTTGTATGAATTCCATGATTATCAAGTAAAAGGCTTAAGATTATTAATAAAAGGAGTTCCTAAAATAATACATTGCTTAAGGTCTTTAAGGAAGTTTTGATTTTAAGACCTCCATTGCAAATATAAGCATTAGTAAGTTTGTATCTTGCCTTAAGAGCACGCCCATTTGCAAAGACTAACTAGATGGGATATTTTTTAAAGAATCTAGAAGGGATAAGATCTTCTCTAATACAATTCACATCCGCTTCAATGTTGAGCATAATATCCAGTGTCAATTAGAGATAAGATCTTCTAATACAATTAACTGCTTATATCATCATCAATGATTTATGAAGTGCATATGTGCTCAAGTAAAGAAAGCAAATCGAGTTTATATGACTCGCTTAGTCATATCTTTTAAAAGAAAAAGATGAACAATATGCTAAACAAAATAATCAAATAAGAGAGATTTATAGCATTGTTTAAAAAACTCGTTACATAATTAGTTATGTTGGTTACGTAACCTAATAGGCCTTAAATGTTACGCAACCTTATGAAATAACTCGGACAAATCATAACTCTACGTTATTACAATATAAATATATAATATGCATTTTTCAATTTAACTTGCCTTATTTCAATATAACATGTTGTTTCAATATAACTTATGCTATTTCAATATAAGTTCTAGAGACTTGAGGGTATATCCTTTCTTATAACTTGAAGTAGTTAAGCAATTACTTCTTAATTGGTTGTTAAGCCTTCATGTCTTGTTCTTGCGATATCATTATGTGTGTGAAATTATGAATATGATCGATAAAATGAATGTAATGATGTACGAGCTATAAATTTATGGTTTTATATTTGAGTATTCAATTGAGACACTTCCTACTAAATCTATATAGCTTGTGTTAAATTAAAGAATTTTTATTAATGTATTTTTGTATTATGATATTTTGTTCCTAATTCTTAAAATTGTTATAAACATCTTTTATATGTTTCTAAATTAAACAATAAGAAAATATTTTTTCCTAATTGAGATGCTATGTTTGAAAATTTTGATGATTCTAATTATAAAAATCATTATGAATAGTTTATTTTTATAAAACATATGACTGATCAAGAAACAAAATAACCTAAGTTATCGTTATGTTTTTTACATTTTTCTTTAACCATTAACGAGAAGTATAGCGTTACGTTATGCGTTATTGTTATTTTCAACATTGCTTTATAGATCTTTCGTAGAGATTAATTATCTCTATCCTTATTCTCATAAGGTAGTATCAACATCTAATGAGATGTTTAAAATTCTTGAAGTCCCGAATATATTCAAGAAGATATTTGCAAAAACGTCTAAATAGAGAGCGTTATGGTCAAAATTAAATGTTTTGTTCAAGATATTCAAAATATTATCAAAGAAAAGGTAGAAGAAGATAATATTATTCTCTATCTAAACAAAATTATGATTTCCACGATTCTTACATGATATAACTCTCTTAGATTTCTTTGTAAGTCTTCATGAAATTCCTACATTTATACCTCGGATAGAAGCATGGATTGTCTCAAAGTTGAGAGTTATGAGGAGTCCCCAATTTTTGTACAATCCAATGAGGTTTATTGGATTATCAGCCATTGTTAAGACAGTCATCTTCCTATCACCAATAAGTCTTGTGAATCTTCAATTCAATATTAATGCAACATTACATGAGAAGCAATTCCGAATATTTTCCAAGTTTACATATATGGGAGATTACTACGGTCTCAAGGTTTCGTTTCTACTCTCCATTTCTTAAAGAATGCTATGATATAGGGTTAGATCGTTTTCAAACTACCATCCACTTTTTCTAAAGGCTTGAATATTTGATTGAAGATTATGCATATTATATGACGATATTATATGACGGATAGGCTTAGAACCATCTGTACAAATACTAATATGGGAAGATTTTCTCGCACAAGAGAAATAAAGGCAATCATAGAACAGTGGACGACTAACCCACTAGTTAGTCCAGTAACAAGAGAAGTATATGACGTTTTATGGTAGCAAAAGAATATCAAGAAGAAGAAATTCATGAATATCAAGAAGAAGATATTTATTCTCTAGGTTGTGCATCTATCGATAGTGATCTAGTAGAAGCAATAGCTCATAGATGGAAAAACATGTGACATGCCATTAAATCATGATAAAACTCTAAATAGGATTAATACTTAACGACTTTAAAATAAGTTGATTATTTGAAACGAATATATTTTAACAGTTAAAATATGATAAACTCTAATGCAATGTTGAATCACAGCTAAAAAGGCAACTATCAAAAACTCCAGACGAAATGACAATTCCAGCTGAAGATACTGCATACAATATTTTGTCAAGATACAAATAGTCGTACTTTGGATTCCTACTTGGATACTTTTGCATGAGAAATTCATGGCTCCTACTACCTATGCAAAAAAGAATACTCTATAACCTATTTCATGATGGATTTTGAAAAAATTATCTTTGTATCCCATACGTCATGAAAGGAAATCTACAAATAGTGTCAAAAGGAGGAAGGGGCTCTATAAATAGAGGAGAATGTCATGAAGTTAGTGGAGGCTCGGGAGAGAAGAGAAAGAAAAACTCTTAGTGTTTCCCTCTCTTCTTTTTCTTCTTAAGTTTGTGCGTGAGTTTTGCTTTGTAAATTTTCTTTTTTGAGTGTTTGTAAGATAAGAGTGTGAGTGTGTTAAGTGTGTGCTACGACTACTCCGGTGCTAGCCAGTTCATTTCCCAGTTACCAGTTTTTATAAGTTATTTTGGTATGTAAGTTTGCTCTCTATAAATATTACTATCTAATTTGTATTTTATGTTCTCTTTGTAGTATTATTCTTCATTTGTTTTCTTTTAGCTTTCATTGTTTATTTTCTTGCTTTCATTTTTTACTAGTTATTGTTCTCCGATATACATGTAAACGAAAAAGATATAGCTATAAAGAGTATCTATATCCTCTCCTCCGTCCATACTACATTCCCCACATGCTAGCTTTGTCATATCAAGACTAAAACAGTCCTGGTCATGATTGATATCAGTATATATGTGTGTGTGGGGGTAGGATTATAATACACACATGGTGTAAGTTATACACACCTATAAAAATGCATGTTCGGCCATAGATAGTAACGATCTACACTTTCATTATGATCTATGCATTAAAAACTTCATAAAGATAAAAAATCATATAGATTAAATATTTCTAGGTTATACATTTAATGGCCTAAAAATGAATGGTCTGTAACGATCTACAATGTCGGTTATTTTGAGTTGCTTGAATTATAGGATAAAAAATTTCGAACCACATGATTTTTTATCCACATACATTTCATGACATGTAGATAATAATGAACAGTTTTGATTTACAATATAGATGGGCTTAAAGTGTATTTTTACGGTGTGTGTAACTTAATTCCACCCTATGTGTATTGTAACACTATCATATATATATATATATATATATATATATATATATATATATGAAATAATGTATATGAGGTGGAATTTCTCATTTTGCTAAATGAGCTACCAAGAGATAGCTAGATGGTGAGGCTCACCTTGCTAGTCACATCAAGGTGTGGACTTCACCACTCTATCTCTTGGTAGCTCATTTAGTAAAATGAGCCACCTCATATACATCATTCTATAAATATATATATATATATATATATATATATATATATATATATATATATATATATATATAGATATTGATGAACTTTGATCCACTTAAGTGGATAAGAGAGTTGTCCACCCAACTTCTTATCCCTCCATTTTCCCTTGGGATTCATGCAACATATGAATGTAATTTTTAATTTGTTCATGCTACACATCTCAAGAGAAGATGGATGGATAAAAGGTTGGGTGGATAACTTTTCTTATCCACTTAAGAGGTTCATAGCAAACCTCTCTCTCTCTCTATATATATATATATATAGAGTAAAGCTCCTATAAACTTAAGTGGATAGGAGCCATTTATCCACCAATTTTTTTATTCATTCATTATGCTTTGAGATTTGTGCTAGCATGTGATACAAATGAAGGCACCAATTTCAAAAATAACATTCATGTGTAGCACGAATCTCAAAGCATAATGAAGGGATAAAAGTTTGGTAGATAAGTGTTTCTATCCACTTAAGTTTATAGGAGCTTTACTCTCTCTCTCTCCCTCGCTCTCTCTCTCTCTCTCTCTCTCTCTCTCTATATATATATATATATATATATATATATATATATATATATATATATATATATATATATATAGAGAGAGAGAGAGAGAGTAAAGCTCTATAAACTTAAGTGGATAAGAGAGTTGTCCACCCAACTTCTTATCCCTCCATTTTCCTTGGGATTCATGCAACATATGAATGTAATTTTTAATTTGTTCATGCTACACATCTCAAGAGAAGATGGATGGATAAAAGGTTGGGTGGATAACTTTCTTATCCACTTAAGTTTATAGGAGCTTTACTCTCTCTCTCTCTATATATATATATATATATATATATATATATATATATATATATATATATATATATATATATATATATATATATATATATATATATATGAGCTATGATCCACTTAAGTGGATAACAAACATCATCCTCCCAACTTTTTAACCACACATATTCCCTTTAGATTTGTGCTATCAAGAAGCCCACAAATCTCAAAGATGGGCCTCATATCTTTCATGGATCCCAAGGCATATCTAATGGAGAAAAAGTTAGGAGGATGGATTTCCTATCCACTTAAGTGGATTCTAGTTCACTTCTATATATATATATATATATATATATATATATATATATATATATATATATATATATATATATATATATATATATATATATATATATATATGAGTATGATCCACTTAAGTGGATAACAAACATCATCCTCCCAACTTTTTAACCACACATATTCCCTTTAGATTTGTGCTATCAAGAAGCCCACAAATCTCAAAGATGGGCCTCATATCTTTCATGGATCCCAAGGCATATCTAATGGAGAAAAAGTTAGGAGGATGGATTTCCTTATCCACTTAAGAGGTTCATAACAAACCTCTCTCTCTCTATATATATATATATAGAGTAAAGCTCTATAAACTTAAGTGGATAGGAGCCATTTATCCACCAATTTTTATTCATTCATTATGCTTTGAGATTTGTGCTAGCATGTGATACAAATGAAGGCACCAATTTCAAAAATAACATTCATGTGTAGCACTAATCTCAAAGCATAATGAAGGGATAAAAGTTTGGTAGATAAGTGTTTCTATCCACTTAAGTTTATAGGAGCTTTACTCTCTCTCTCTCTCTCTCTCTCTCTCTCTCTCTCTCTCTCTCTATATATATATATGAGCTATGATCCACTTAAGTGGATAACAAACATCATCCTCCCAACTTTTTAACCACACATATTCCCTTTAGATTTGTGCTATCAAGAAGCCCACAAATCTCAAGGCAAGATGAGTGGATAAAAAGTTGGTGCACCACTATTCATTATGAACTTAAGTTCATAATGAATAGTGGTGCACCAACTTTTCTAACCACTCATCTTGCTTTGGGATCCGTGAAAGATATAAATGCCACTTTGAGATTTGTGCATCACAAATCTCAAAGATGGGCCTCATATCTTTCATGGATCCCAAGGCATATCTAATGGAGAAAAAGTTAGGAGGATGGATTTCCTTATCCACTTAAGTTTATAGGAGCTTTACTCTCTCTCTCTCTCTCTCTCTATATATATATATATATATATATATATATATATATATATATATATATATATATATATAGAGAGAGAGAGAGAGAGAGAGATGCTTCTATGAACTTAAGTTCATAATGAATAGTGGTGCACCAACTTTTCTAACCACTCATCTTGCTTTGGGATCCGTGAAAGATATAATGCCACTTTGAGATTTGTGCATCACAAATCTCAAGGCAAGATGAGTGGATAAAAAGTTGGTGCACCACTATTCATTATGAACTTAAGTTCATAGGAGCCTTATATATATATATATATATATATATATATATATATATATATATATATATATATATATATATATATATATATATATATATATATATATATATATGAGCTATGATCCACTTAAGTGGATAACAAACATCATCCTCCCAACTTTTTAACCACACATATTCCCTTTAGATTTGTGCTATCAAGAAGCCCACAAATCTCAAAGATGGGCCTCATATCTTTCATGGATCCCAAGGCATATCTAATGGAGAAAAAGTTAGGAGGATGGATTTCCTATCCACTTAAGTGGATTCTAGTTCACTTCTATATATATATATATATATATATATATATATATATATAGAGAGAGAGAGAGAGTAAAGCTCTTGTAAACTTAATATCGTATGCATGTGATATACATATATACGTGTATGTATTTATATGAACATGTGTGTGTATGTATAGGGTATACACACATGTATATGCATATGCAGCATTTGTACATACATTTGTTTGTAGGATATGTATGCACATGCATGTATATGCATATATGTGTATGCGCATTTTTAAGTATCTAAATTTCCTTACAAGAATTCCATGGCTAGAGCTTTTGTTGAACTCCATATAGGCCATAATTTGGATGACTCTCGCCTTTCTTCTTATCCCCTTCACTCCTACACTTATGGTTGGCTTTGTAGAATCTATATATCCAATCAAGGATTAGTTGCTTAGTTAACAATTCTTTGGCTAACCAATTAGTTTGCTATTTGTTTCTTCATAAGGATTTTTATTTGTTACCAGAAAATTGGAAGTCAATAAATTTTCAAACAAAGAGCCAATTTGTCGAATTTGAACAAATTTAGTTTTTTTCCCTCATTTCTTTCCAATGCAAATTTTAAGGCAGTACAACATTGATATTCAATGTTGATGTGATATAACATTAGATATGTTGTTTCAGGCAATAACAATTTATTAAAACTTGCAATAACAATTTATTAAATCTTACTTGTCAAAATTGTGTGCCATCTATATGTCCACAGCTATCCAAAAAGCAACAACCTACTGCTTTCTTTCACCATATATGTATGGTCTTGGGACTTGTTGCCATTTTCCTCATAACAATTTTGTTTCCTATTGTCAGGCTGAATTTCTGGGGCTACTCAACAGTTAATTACTTCTCGCCAATGATGAGATATTCATTTTCTGGAGAAACTAACTATGGTCGTGATGCAATAAATGAATTCAAAAGTTTTGTTAGAGAAGCTCATAAACGAGGAATCGAGGTACCTTGTTGCCTGGGCTGTACTGCCAGTTTTACCTTTCCAGATGTAACAACTTCCACTTATTTGGCAGGTACTCTTGGATGTCGTATTTAATCATACAGCTGAAGGGAATGAGAACGGTCCTATATTATGTTTCAGGGGTATTGACAACAGCATTTATTATATGCTTGCACCTAAGGTAAAGATAGAGGTCTGTCAATAAACTGGTTTTTCCTATTTGCTAGAGAGTAAACCCAAAATGTTAGTTAATATCTTTTCTTTGTCAACTGCTTAGGATTATTTACAATTTACTAATATAAAATTTCACTCATTTTTCCGATAAACTACCTTCCATTGATTATTGTTGACTAAATACCTTATTGATTTCAAAATTTACAACTTGCTACAATTTGCCCCCTATCTTTGGATGTATCCCAGATTTTTCCATTTGACTTGCATATGGCCATGTTGTAGACATTCAGTCAATTAAAGTTGCACTATTTTATGTTTTTACAGGGTGAGTTCTATAATTATTCGGGTTGTGGAAACACCTTTAACTGCAATCATCCTATTGTTCGTCAATTCATATTAGATTGTCTGAGGTAAAGTCTCCAATTATATGTGAATCTTTTAATTTTTTATTTTCTTAGTTAGATGTTTGGCTAGCAAATGACATTATGAGTTTCTTTTCTGCTTTATCCTTTTCCAGACATAATATGCATACATTAGTTCAAGTTAGCATGTTATATAGCTTTAAATATCATTCATCAACATCACAACATATAAGCTAGGAAGAATAACATTTATTTGGAAATAAATAACATCTATGAGCATAGAGCAAATGCTCGTTATATTACTTGGTGCAATATGCACACACATTAGTGCAAGAATATATTTACCAAAGGCTTGTCCTTCGTTGATAACCACTTCTTTAGTTGACCTGCAGGTATTTTTTTTATGTTGCAGGTACTGGGTAATAGAAATGCATGTTGATGGCTTTCGCTTCGATCTAGCATCAATTATGACCAGGGCTTCTAGGTATGCTCAATAATTTTGGGGAATACATGCATGCACAAACATATACTTCCTGTTAAATGCTTATATTTTGCTTTCTCTTTTTAAGTCAATGGGATGCTGCTAACGTATATGGAAACCCAATTGAAGGAGACACTTTGACAACAGGAACTCCACTTAGTAGCCCTCCGCTCATTGATATGATCAGCAATGATCCAATCCTCCGTGGAATCAAGGTAGGTATACCTACAAAATTAATAAAAAACATCAATGATCCTATAACTGGGAACAATTTATTCATGCTTTTTCAAACCTCATACAATTGAGTTCTGGGATCGTAGCTTTTACCATTAACAGCAATAATGTTGTAAGTGAAATGTATACCTCGAGGAGCATGTCTTGCATTCTCCAGTTTTTGTATTTGTTGATTCATGTTAACTAATCCTGAAGTTGTCTCCAAAATGTATCAGATTCCCAAGTCTGAAAGATTAAACTGATTTACTGCAATTCAATTTAATGGAAGATGCACCTGTTAGTTGGTTGAGTTCTAAACTGATAGTGCATCATAAATTGCTGGAATATGAATGTACAGTGACCACTACACCTCTTGTTGGTTTTTATGTTTAATGTTTGTTATGTTTGTTTAGTATTGTCACCATCTATCATTCAAATTATGAATCAAATATAAGACAATAGTTATATATAATATATACGTTGAGTGTTGTTTCCTTGTTGTGTTTAGTTATTCAAGAATGAGTTATTGCTGTCTCGTGTGGTATTTGGATTATGTGTTCTTGTTCTGGTTAAATTGTCTCTTTTCTTACTTACCGAGTTAGATATAGAATTGCTGGATTATCCAGATAAGCTCTGGACATCCTCATCCAATTACTTACTGTTGTTTCTTTTAGGAAAAGAATCTGATATGTCTTTCTTCTACTTTTCCTGTTTATTAGCTCATTGCTGAGGCATGGGATGCTGGAGGGCTGTACCAAGTTGGTCAGTTTCCTCATTGGAAGACTTGGTCAGAATGGAATGGCCAGGTTAGTAATTTGCTTGTGTTAAGTGCTTTATTATTCTGTACTAGAAATATGCTTTATTATTTTTTAGCATCCCTTTTGTTTGTCAGCGCTAGCATTTGAACCATAAAGAAAGGTGCGATAACCTTCCCTATCACAATAGCATGTGACTAGATTTTGTTCATGGAGAATGCATGCCTAAGTAATCTAGTTTTTGTGGTAGTGGTGGATAGGTATGTTGTACTGGTGGCGGTTGCATTTTAATTTTCTTCATCTTCTTCTTATTCTTATTATTGCTTGGAGAGGAACGGGGTGGGGGGTGGGGGGGGGGGGGATGTGGGGGGGGGGGTTGGCAGGGATATTGGGGAGCTTGTGCTTGGTTTATGTAACCGTCTTCACAAATCTTGACCATAAATTGCTTTATCATGTGGCAAACTTTTCCCAGCTATTGTTCAACAGTTTTGTAAAAACTGTTTGTTACTTTACTGTTTTACTTGAAATAATGTATTTATTCCTGAACTATGGACTGCTACTCATGTACTCTTTTTTGAGAATAAATAAAGAAAAATAAAAGTTTCGAACATGTTCGATGTCAATGTAGTGGTACTGATTAGCATGGTCAGCGTAATGGTTTTAGTTCCTATTCAAACCATTTGCTTGTGTTCGACTCTCAGTTTTCTTCTTTACTCAGTATCGGGACATTGTGAGGCAGTTCATCAAAGGTACTGATGGATTTTCTGGAGCTTTTGCAGAGTGCCTTTGTGGAAGCCCAAATCTGTACCAGGTGATTTCACAAGTAATCCTTATACACATTAACATGTTGATCTACTTTGCAAGCAGAAAATTGGTTGCTATTTCTTTACTCTGTTTTGGCATTTGATAAATGCCTCTAGTATGTGAGCCTTAACGGTATATAATGGTAGTCTTCAGTACTTCTGGAAATTTGGACAATAATACCATATTAGTAGTCATACCAAAACCATGCAAGTTGTAGGTAGATCCACTGATTGTGATTGGCTGTCTGAAAGCAACATGTTTACCAAATATTCGTGCTGGTATCCAAATAGTTTTCCTTTAACCAATGCTCTAGATGCATAGAAAGCAAAAGGATATCCAGATAACTTTCATGTCTTTTACCTGTTTGCCTAGTACATTTGCAATCTTTGACACGGTCCTGACTCACACCTATGACTACTTTCTGACATATGGAAAAGGGAAACCACATTATTGTAAAATCATTTTATAAGCTTTATGTTATTTCCTTTAGTTCTACGGATAATGATTTTTAGCTTTGGCCTATACTCTACAGATCTATAGGGATTTTGATTAGACAAAGTTAAAAAATGCCAATTAACTTCCAGTGAATCCTGAAAAGAGAACTGTTTCATCTAACTATGCTACTCATCAGGAAAAAGAAAAGGAAGGAAAAGAGGAAAATTACTTCTTTGTCTTATAAATCAGAGGTGTCATGCATTCCATTATCATAAGCCTTATTCCTTTGCTTTTTTTTAAAGAATTTTGAAGCTTATGACAATCATTCTTTAAAAGGCTTGGAGGAGAGGTAAACCGAAATTAATTGCTTCTTTAGGAGATACTTTACTCCTTTTTGTCTTGTCCACTTAGGATAGAAATCTATCTGGTAGCTTTAATATTTTGGGTTATATTTATGGTGACTCTTAGCGGCTGAGTAATTTTACAGCTGCATGCCTATTTCTCTAATACGACTTGCATACCTTACTGGTAGTATGAAACAGGGAGGAGGAAGAAAGCCCTGGAATAGCATCAACTTTGTCTGTGCACATGATGGATTTACCTTGGCTGATATGGTTACATACAATAACAAGAACAACTTGTCCAATGGTGAAGATAACAGAGATGGAGAGAACCACAATCTGAGCTGGAACTGTGGTGAGGTAAAACTCAACAACCTTCAAGAAAACTAATTTCCTAGCTTTCTTGTGCTGTAAATCCTATCTTGCCACAAACAAAAGTTCATGACTGCATTGGGTAAGTGGGATAAGAGGGTATGAGCACTTTTATTCTCGTTATACCTGCCAAAATCATGACTTTACTTCATCTTCATTAAGGCCTCGTACTCAAGGCCCTGAGGACTATGCTTCATCAATGAAAGTATTGAGCACTAGTAGCTCTTAAAGAGCATCTTCTTAGCGTGGTGAACCGTGATAGATTGAATCCTTATTTGTTATTAAATTTGTTACCTAACGTAATAAATAAGAACTGCGTCTAGGTTTTCAAGTATAAGTTTCTGAGACGGAAAATATAACCAGTATCTTCCTATTGATCATCGCAGGAGGGAGAGTTTGCAAGTATATCGGTTAGAAGGCTGAGGAGAAGGCAGATGCGAAACTTCTTCCTGTGCCTCATGGTTTCTCAAGTAAGCATTTATATGTTTTAAGGTTCCCATTTTCCTTTTCAGAATCTTTATGTAAAGGAACACCTATTTGTTTTTCTTTCAATTTTCATTTAAATATGTGTGAGTTTTGTTTTGTCAGGGTGTTCCAATGATTTACATGGGTGATGAGTATGGTCACACTAAAGGAGGCAATAACAACTCATACTGCCATGACAATTATGTGCTATGTTAAAACTCCTTGCTACCCCCTTCTCCTCAATCCCAATTCTTGTTCCCTCGGTTCTAATCTTTCTATTCCCTGAATTTCTGCAGATAAACTACTTCAGATGGGACAAGAAGGAGGAATCCTCTCCTGACCTGTTTCGCTTCTGCCGCCTCATGACCAAATTTCGCCAGTAAATACCACCCCTTTTTTTTACTTTTAAGTGAGGAAGTGTTCACTAATCTCTATCCATAAGATGGTTGGTGCGCCTGAATCAGTAAAAACATGGCAGATTGGAAACAGTACTGAGCCAAGGCTTGCTCTCTTCTTGTTACAGCAACTATTTGGTGGAACCATTAGATAGTTTTTTGGGTTAATTGCGGATAGATCCCCTGTAGTATCACTGTTTTGAACTTACTACTCCTCTAGTTTTATGTTTCTAGTTAGACCCTCTAAATGACAATTTTTTGATTTTTTTTAAAACCCTTGGAGAAAGAGGAATTTAATTTTTGACTCAGAGACCCCGTGTGGGTAAGAGTAAATAAAATTTCACACAAGGGGTCTATATGCAAAAATTAAACTAGAGAAGTAAGTTCAAAATAACGATGCTGCAGGGGGGGTCTATCCACAATTAACCCTAGTTTTTAATTTCAAGCTTCGTATGTCCTGACTTACCTTGGTCCGTGGCTGCAGAGAATGTGAGTCCCTGGGTCTAGACGACTTCCCTACAGCGGAGAGACTGCAGTGGCATGGCCATCAACCCGGGATGCCAGACTGGTCTCCAGAAAGCCGATTTGTGGCATTCTCGCTGGTAGCTCGATATGCATGCTTCTAAATGATAAAGGGTCATTTAGATATTAGTCCCTCAAATCTTCCATAATTGCATATTAGTCCTTTGAATCCTTGAAATTGTACATAAGTCCCTTAAATCCTAAGGGGTCGTGCAATTTGGTTCCTTGGTGACCAGAATACCCCTCAGTATATGTTTTCGTACCAAACCCGCTCTTGTTCAGAAACACATCAGTTGAGGGGTATTTTGGCCATTGAGGGAAGAAATTGCAAGACCCCTTGGGATCTGAGGTACATGAGCAATTTCAAAGATTTGAGGGACTAATATGGAGTATTGAAGTTTTCAGTAATAAACTGATCTCGCTAACAACAAGCCATTCGAGACCTATTCTAGTTATCTAATACTATGGTTTATCTTCTAAATCAGATTGATTTGGTGAAGATTGAGATCTATATTGCCTTCAACACGAGCCATCTACCAGTCACCGTAACCCTCCCAGACCGCCCTGGCTACCGATGGGAACCCCTCGTCGACACAAGCAAACCCCCACCATATGATTTCCTCATTGCTGATCTCCATGATCGCTCCACGGTCCTCAAGCAACAATCCAACTTCCTAGACTCCAACTTCTACCCCATGCTCAGCTACTCCTCCATTATCCTGACATTGCAACCAGATGTGCAATAAATCTGAGATTCATCGTTGTTTTAGAAAAGGTCTGAGCTTATGATTTCTTGTGACAGTTAAACTTAGTTAATATTTATTTTTATAAGAAATTTGCATGAGGTATCTACTTTTTCAGTCATAGGGGATCAAGTCTCAACTTCACTAATGTAATGCAATTCATCAGCTATTTTCCTCTGATTTTTGACATTAAAGACATTGTAATGACAACAATTTTCTAAATATAATATAACGAGAGCTCAATTGGAGCTCTTGGTAAAGGAGTTGAAGACTTCCCAAATGCGGGCGATGGCACGGAAAATGGCGCTGGAGGCAATGGCGATGGATGCAGGAGTCCAGGCCTGGAGTTGAGCTTCGTTTGGAGGATGGAGAGGCTGGCATTGACATCGTCAAGCTCTTGGGTGGTGGCATCAGTGAGGAGACGGCCCTTTTTGGTTTGGGTGGGTGCGATGGAGTGGAGGAGTGGTTTGAGGTCGGAGATGGCTTTGAGGGATGGTTCTCTTGAGTCGAGGCCTTGGGATTTGTTGTGGGCAAGGACTTTCGGAGATGGAGCATGCTTGTTCTTGCTGTTGATGTCTTTGGAGGGAGAGGAGTTTTGGGAGAGGTTATTCCATATTTTTTGTGTGATTGGAAGAGAAATGCTAGGGTCTTACGGATGACGGGGGCGAGTAGAGGTTTAAGAGCACGTCTGGGAAGTGATTTATTTTAACTTATAAATATGTTTTTCCTTATCAATGTCCAAGATTGTTTGGAAAAGTTTATTTATTTACTTATTTTTCTCCTTATAAGTAGGGAAAATATAAGATAAGATTTTTCAACTTATTTTTTGGCACTTATATTACCTTTAAAATATTACTTTGACTCTACCAAGATAAGTGAAAATAAGCAACAAGTTACTTATAAAAGCTTCATAAGAATGAGTATTAACCAAACACGCCCAAATTGGGCTTTTATAGAAGTTTGCCCTTATCATGTGAGCTGCTGCCGACCAACTGGGCTACGCGTTGAACATATTTTGGAGCCCTTACCCATCCACTAACAAATAAAAATAAAAATCCCACACATTTTCTTCTCTAAAAGATGGAGACATTTTCTTTTGCATACCATAAAGTTTCTGAGAATATTAGGTAGCGTTGCACTAAGATGATGTTTAGAAGCCCGTTCACAACGGATGGCGTCATGATTTTTCATGAGATTTTTGAGGGCACTTACATTTTATACTTAGACAAACACTTATGATTTCTCCTCAAACTTCACAAGAAACGAGCAGTCATAAATGCACTATAAGAGTTGTACTACTTGTACTACTACACACAATAAAGTGAAATCTTTTTTTATAAATTGCAAAAAGAAATTCTAGATTGCAGTGCTCTACTCTTTTGTGTAGTAGTACAAGAGTTCTATTGTACTGCTACACACACGCAGAGAGATTTGGAAATCATGACTATCTGAAATTTATTTTTGCAATTGAAAGGAGAGAGTCCCATCTTTTTCTGCGTAGTACCACAAGAGTAGTACAACAGTAGATTTATCACTACCCTTTTCTAAATCAAACAAGGAAACGTTCCTGAAAATTTCAGACGACCGTTATCTCTACACTTTTTAATAAGGTAACTCTCGCCTACTTCTCGTTTTCCTTTTTCTAGTGTATATGAAGAAGTAAGCTTTACACATTGCACTCACTCCCAAAAACACCATAATAATCTAACTAATCACTAATTAACCCAACCCAACCCAACCAATTCCTCCCTCCCATCAAAGCAAAAATGCTCCTCCTCCTCCTCTTTCTCCTCTTCACCTTCATCAATCTCCCACCAAATTCACCATCATTTATATACAACAACAACTCAATCGACCACTGCAACCCCCTTAACCATCCAAACCCCCTCGCCCTCAAATCCGACCAACTCACCGTCCTCATAACCGGCTACTCCCCCTCTCGCATCCCTCGCCTCCTCTCCCTCGCCCTCTCCTACTCCGCCCACCCCCTCGTCGCAAAAGTCCTCATCCTCTGGTCAAACCCCTCTTTTGCCCCTACTGCTCTCCCCGACCTCCCGCCGACCGTATCCCTCCACGTGCCCACCACCCCCCTCTCCCTCTCCTCCCGGTTTCTCCCCCTTGGGCCCCACCTCATCCCCACCCGCTCCGTCCTCATATCTGATGATGACGTCGAGGTCTCGCCTTCTTCCCTTTCTTTTGCATTTAAAGTCTCCCTTCTTCGCTTGCATCGACCCATTGTCGGATTCTTTGCTCGCTCTCATGACTTCGACCCTGATGCTAAGTCATGGATCTACACGGTTCATCCGTCTCGGTACTCCATTGTCCTGACCAAGCTCATGATACTCAGCACGGAGTACCTCTACAGGTGAAGTCTGCGAACTAACTAGTAGAACCGAATGATAATATGTTCATATTGATGTTTGTATTCATTTAAAATCTTCAAAATCAAATATACTTCTCTCAATTTCTTCGAATTGTAAATACAGCTTAAAGTTTGATATTAGCTGATACGCATTGACTATTTTACTCTAAAGGGCATAATAGTCAAAAAGAAGTTCACTCAATACTAGCGGCACATCGGGCACATCCACAATTAATTTATTTGATTAGGTATCTATAGTTTATAAATATTAAACTATTTCATTGAGAAGATATTTATCAAAATTTTGATGGATATTTAATAAGCTACCGAATCAAATATACATCCGGTTAAATTCTATTTGTCTACGAAGTGAATATTAAAAATTATTTGTTTACTCTAAAGGTACAGCTGCTCAGAGAAATGGAAGGCGGCAAGGGAATATGTGGAGAAAGAGAGGAATTGCGAGGATATTCTGATGAATTTTGTGGCGGCGGTGGAGGGAGGGGAGGGGCCGCTGGTGGTGGAGGCGAAGGGAGGGGTTAGGGATTGGGGAGATCCGAGGAACGATGATGGAGGAGGAGAGAGAGGGTTGAGTGGGAGAAGGGATCACTGGAAGAAGAGAGGGGAGTGTATAAGGGAGTTCCATAAGGTGTTTGGTGAAATGCCGCTTAGGTATAGTTATGGGAAGTTAGTGGTGGAGGTTGGGGAGCAAGGCTTATGTGTTAAGGGAGGGAAGATGGTGTACTGTGATAAGCAATCATAGATTTATCTGATCTTCATCTTGTTATTATGGTTTATCTGTATCATGAAGCTAACATGTAAGTAAAAAAATCACGATAAAAAATCATGATCTTCAAGGAAAAATAAGGTTAATACAGTAGCTATGCGCAGTGACATTCTTATTAAATTTTGCACAGCCTTAACATATGGCCTAAGGGCACATTATAGAAAAGCCCTTCGTGTATATATCACTTCAAAAACAAATACAAACACAATAATTCCAATATTTACTTCAAACCGTTTCAATTCAACTAAAGAAGGTTACATTAGTAGAGTCTCAGTTCAGAACAACAAATGAGCCTCCGATTACATTTTGTATTTTTATTGACATTTACCACTCCGAACGCTCAAAATGGCAAATAGCGACAATATGCTTTTCAGCGCCCATAACACGTACTGGTTGTAAACCGCCATGAAGAATTAATTTCAATGACTAATTCTCAGCAAAATAGTTTCTTCAGTTGAATCAAAGAAGGAAAGGATGTCAATATACACGCTGGGAGTTCTCCGGTGAAGAATATGATCAAATGACAATAACCTTCGGTTCACTTAACTCAACAGTAAACTTCAAAACAGAACAATACAACCTGTAGATAACTCATCCATGAGAATTTCAAGAACTAACGTGACCATAGGCACACTGAAATGTTAAAGGCAGGAACTTTTGTTGTTTAATCTGTACAGAGATTTACTTTGAAACGACATTCACTCAAAATGTCTGCACTTGTTACACAACACGAAGAAAAAACTATCTCGCACCAAATAGAAAACTGATGCGCCAAGCAATGATTAGTTATCCAATATACTATACTAACAATAAAAACATGCTAACTCGAACCGATATTCAATACAACAATTAAACTTACATACATCTACTTTGTGATTATACTGAGCCATTCTCATTCTGCATTTCTTGTCTAAATGCTGTGGCTACAGCATCATCTGAATCAACCTTAACCTGTGACCAACAATTATATTGGAAAAACTAAATAAGAAAATCTCCCAAACAAAGAATATAACTAATTTGGAAAAGAAATCCTACAACCTTGTTATTTGAACAACTTAACGAACTTAACATCGCGATATTTTTTTGAAAAATGGTTCGGCTATTGATAAAGCTTAAAAAAACAATTTCATTGACTTAAATATTGCAACCGCTGACAACAAACTTTACCATCAAGGAGGATAACTACCTGCTTCAAGTGGTTCAGTAAAGCTCCATGTAATAGTCTCTTGAGTTTATCACATTGATCAACCATGTGTCCTGTGCTCTGCAGCTCTTCAAGCTGGCACCATAGTCGCTCAATTGCTGTGTAAGGGAACCAAATTGCTGACATCCTTTTCCGATTAATGACATCTGCTGGCCTCTGGAAATGACAAAGTAAAAAGTCCATCCTTCAGATTAAGAACAGTGCAGAAAGACTCGTGCATATTAGGAGAAAAAAGATAGATTACCAAAGAAGCAAATGATTCTAAGTACTCCAGTAACAAATTTGTGGCTTCAGCATGTCGATTGTAATCCACATAGAGTCTGAACAATGTAGCAGGATCCGCTTCATGGCCAGTCATTCCCCAAGATGTGGACCCACGGGCACCCTAACAATCCAAAAATGAAAATCATCATCATTATCATACCTAAGCCCTTTTCTTACCAGAAAGGGATGACTACTAAACATGAACTGAAGTCTGAGAAAAGAAAAGGTTTGATGAATCTTGCAATCACTCTAGAGTAGCAATCAGCTCTCCATAATTTGGTCATAGATTCATGGCCAAGTTACTAACTGCAAGAGAGGCCCATATAGAACCTTGCTAACAGGTAGGACTATATACCTGTATATTCAAGCAGTTTAAACTCATGAATTTAAGGAGCCAAGCCTCATCCCAAAGACAAGACAAGAACGTAATTAAATTTTCTGCTACAATTTGAACCTAATTAGTTAAATAAGCATTGACTAATAACTAATACATTTAAATTTTGAGTTTGCAACTATACTCAATAGAGGATTCACTGCATAAATGTGGACTGCGTTAATGTGCACTAGTTTTAAGGCCCTGGGTTATGAAAGCTAAAGCAACCCTAAAAAATTTGATTTCTGGAATTGTCGATAGTCATGCTGATAACTAACCATTCACCTGTGGAGTCAGATACTAAAAGTCCCTTAAAGAGTTATGACAAGTGTAAATAAACCTAAAAATAATTCAAATGGTAAATTGATAGCTAACTATTCATCTTTGAAGTCAGAAACTGTAATCAAATTTTAAAAGGACTTTACTCTAGGAACACATACGGATGTTGTTGGCTGTTGGGGGATCAGGGATGCAGACATGTGTATGCACCGTCACTGCTGACGATTTTGATAAAGTGAGACGGTTAAAATGTGGGTTTGTGCATATTCACTTTTCCAAAAAGTAGATAGTAGCTATGACATTTGTTCAAAAAAAAAAAGGGTGAATAGTAGGCTATCCCAACTTTTATATCTGACGTCTAACTTAAGCTCCTATAATCAAATCATCATATCATAACCACACTACTGCATTTTATGTACACCACATTAGAAAGAAAATTGACGACTGGCCACATTATAGGGGAAACATGTGCACATAGGATTCTGGAGGTCATATGGCTACCCGACTTCCATTTACTTGAAGTTTGAGAATGTGATAGAAGCATGGAAAAGAAAAAGCAGATTTCCATGCAATCATTCATGTTAAGAAAAACAACTTCTAATATCCTCCAGGAAACCACTGCTGTGATCTCAAGCGGCCCCACAGAGGATATCTAAATCTATGTTACAGTTGCATGTGTTACCTTGAACATGTGAACAAGCCAAAGGGGCAGCTCAATTTGAGGATCAGTATGTAGAAGTGTTTCGGCAACTGTCACAGGCAACCTTGGATGTAACTTTTTATACTTCTCCTGTGATAATAAAGGTATCATTTAACACAAGAAATATGAGGTACACACATATAAATAGGAATTTTTTTCAGAATATAAAGAAGTGAAACAACAAATTACAAAATAAAAGATAAAATTGAATTTTTCAGGAAACATATGAAAAAATGTTATAAACAAACATGCACCATGTTAGAGTTGAAACAAATTTATGTGTTGGGACATACAAATGTTACTTATGATGGTATCCAAGTGACTTGCAAGTATTGCAGGCTTGAGATAAATATACCGAAGTAAACGTTCCCTGATCATACAGAGGAACAAGTGCCTCAGACAAAAGGCTCATCGTGTCTGCTAGGAACATACTATGCTTAACCTGTCTCGTTATCAAAGCCTCACTTTCTGCAAGTTAATTTGGTTCATTTGCATATAGAAATGGTTGCCCATTAATTCTTACTGTGCAGCTCTCAACTTTTGCAAGTTATTCGAGTTGCTTCATCAGAAAAATGACCGTCAAACGATTTTTACATATAAGTTTACCATGCAAAGAATCCTCAAATATCAACCACAAAAGCTGCAGGTAGTGCCGAACTAGCATTAAGGATATATTTCTTTCACTTTTTGCAAAATAGAAGAATCAGTATTAAGTATAAGAAACCTACGATTCCATCACTCACCTGCACCTAAAAACTAAATAAACACATGTATCATTTCATAAAATTACCTTGAGAATTGCAGCGAGTAGCTACAAAGGGAAGTTATGAACGTGTTCTCAACGGAAAAAAAAGGTTACAGAGAGAAGTTATGAACCACTCCAGCAGGACAGAGCTTAGTATTTGAGGAAAGCTCTTATCCCCTAGAACTAAAGCAAATAGACATCTAACAAGAAACCCCAGAAGCATTTTGGGGGCAATAATCCAACAATGAGAAAATAATAACTTGTACCAAATTACAAGCATAACTGAAACTGGATACGTGAGATAAATAAGAACGAAACCAAAAGACAACTGCATAAACTACTTACAAGATAGAGCTCAAGCATCTCCCATTGGGCATTTCCCTTCATAGGAGCCACTGACCTTGATTTAATTTTTGCATCAGTATAGATTTCATCCTCAGAGGAGGGCAACAAAAATTTACCAATTTTTGAATTGCTCCTGAAAGATTTTAAAAAGTTACAGTATAAGTCTAAGCCAGCAGCTATCTGCAAACCCGAAATTTAGTTTTCAGCATAAAGAACGGACAAAAAAGGATCGAGTAGCAAACCCGATATCTAATTTTCAGACAAATAGAACAAACAAAATATGATCGAGTAAAATAAGTAGAAAAAACAGTGCAACTTACCCTACTAATGACGGGCCTGGTCTTTTTGAGCAGCATTGCTGTGATATAGAAACAAAGGCGTTTTCCAGTTCCCTGTGTAAGAATCTTGTTTAATATCTAATGCATATATGAAACAATTGTAGTACATAAAATAATGTGTATTCATTTCGCTCTAGGGTTGATTGTATAGATGTCATAAAAGTGAAATGTGATATCCTACAGAAAATCTTGCCATGACTCTTCTTCTAGGCACTTTATTAATCTAGGTGAATCTCAGTGTTGCTCCTTGATTTCATGCTCTTTCAACAGAAGATCTAAAAAGAAGAACGACCAGCTAGACATAGAACTTGTTACTAACACAGGTTTACAAAAAATAGGCGAAATTTGTGAACTTTGCTGTTAAACCTATCAAAATCACAATTTAAAATAGGAGAAATTTTTGAAATAGGCCACTTTTGCTAAATATTTGGCAAAACCGACCGTTTTGCTAAATATTTAGCAAAACCGACCTCTTTTTGGCCAACTCACCAGAGCTGGCCAAAAAAAGGTCGATTTCGCTGAAACTTGTCTTCGAAACACACGGGACTACTAGTCCGGTGTGTTTAGTGGCGGCTAATCGGCCACTAAACAAGAACTAGTAAACCCACGGGACTACTAGTCGGTGTGTTTAGTGGCGGCTAATCGGCCACTAAACAAGAACTAGTAAACCCACGGGACTACTAGTCCGTGGGTTAAACGAACTACTTGTCCACTTGGTCGGCGAAATCGAGATACGTGCTGTTTTAGCACTTCTCCGGGACTTCGACAGGTGCGGACATTATCATGGGGTAGTGTTGTTTTAGCATACCTATATAGAGAAATGTCGAAAGTTGCTTTTGGGCAAAATAAAGAGCTCAAGGGGTGTTTGACATTATTACAAGTTTGGGCATGGGAGAGATTGGTTTTGAGACTAAGATTATGTGAGACGCGAGCTTTAGATGGACATATTCCACTAGGCTGCAGCCTGCAGGTAAATAATTTCGGATCTAATTAAAGTAAATTTGATTTTAAATTTTCATTTTGGTATTAGAAGCTAACCTTTTATCATTCACGCAGATGGAACGTTACAAAATGCTACGATAAGGCCCCGACAAGATAGATTTTTACAGAGGAGAGCTCGACCGGATAAAAATTTATTAGGTATCGAATTTTAATTTAAGTCAATTTAAGCTACCGATATATTTCAAAGACTAATGATAATAATTTATATTTTGTAGTTCGAGTGGCAGCCATACGGAACTTTCCTACCTCTATTACCACTGATTTGCATGGAGGGGCACGGTATATGCAGAGCACGAGTTCCTCTCATCTGCTTTGAAATTGTGGAGATGCATGTGTCGGATCGCGTGCTTAGGCAATTTGATTTCGCACAGCACGCTGCACAAGAGGTAGAAAGAATAGAGAGAAAAGCGTCCAAGGGTGGGCATCAAATTGAGTGGGCACTTGTGCATAGAGATTACATTGAAAGATGGAATGAGCGGCATTTGAGTATCGCCGAGCAGTTTTATCCTCCAATGGAGGCAACAGATTAAATAAGATGGTATTGAGGGATTACAAGAAGATCGATAATCACTCAAACCATGCCTCCAGTCGACGAAATCGAGATACGTGCCCAACAAGCAAGATACGTACCAAGAGGTGTAGATGATAGAGAATGGGTAAGTAAATTACATAATTTCAAATAGTTTTCCATCCATTTTTAGTTTTTTTAATCCCTTGTTAGCTTTTGGTTGCTTATATATATCTTTTTACGTAATTACAGATAGACGCTATAGATGAGATAGAGGGGATTGCAAATGAGGGCATAGCTACCGCCAGAGGAGATTCAGTACTTGTATCGGTCTTGCAGCAGATAGTGCGGAGAGTCATAGAGCTCTTCATCGAACTCATGAGGATCGACATGATGGTCGTGAGCAGATGGCGCGTGAGGTGAGGGTATATGCACGCCGATGAAGACGAGGTGGATCTTGCTCGCATGACAATGAAGCTGTCCGTCACAGCCCCACACACAACAGAGAGCGAAGCAAAGCGGTTGGTTTTGCTAAATATTAACAAAGCGGTTGGTTTTGCTAAATATTAACAAAGCGGTTGGTTTTGCTAAATATTAACAAAGCGGTTGGTTTTGCTAAATATTAGCAAAGCGGTTGGTTTTGCTAAATATTAACAAAGCGGTTGGTTTTGCTAAATATTAACAAAGCGGTTGGTTTTGCTAAATATTAACAAAGCGGTTGGTTTTGCTAAATATTAACAAAGCGGTTGGTTTTGCTAAATATTAACAAAGCGGTTGGTTTTGCTAAATATTAGCAAAGCGGTTGGTTTTGCTAAATATTAACAAAGCGGTTGGTTTTGCTAAATATTAACAAAGCGGTTGGTTTTGCTAAATATTAGCAAAGCGGTTGGTTTTGCTAAATATTAGCAAAGCGGTTGGTTTTGCTAAATATTAACAAAGCGGTTGGTTTTGCTAAATATTAGCAAAGCGGTTGGTTTTGCTAAATATTAGCAAAGCGGTTGGTTTTGCTAAATATTAGCAAAGCGGTTGGTTTTGCTAAATATTAGCAAAGCGGTTGGTTTTGCTAAATATTAACAAAGCGGTTGGTTTTGCTAAATATTAGCAAAGCGGTTGGTTTTGCTAAATATTAACAAAGCGGTTGGTTTTGCTAAATATTAACAAAGCGGTTGGTTTTGCTAAATATTAACAAAGCGGTTGGTTTTGCTAAATATTAACAAAGCGGTTGGTTTTGCTAAATATTAACAAAGCGGTTGGTTTTGCTAAATATTAACAAAGCGGTTGGTTTTGCTAAATATTAACAAAGCGGTTGGTTTTGCTAAATATTAACAAAGCGGTTGGTTTTGCTAAATATTAGCAAAGCGGTTGGTTTTGCTAAATATTAACAAAGCGGTTGGTTTTGCTAAATATTAGCAAAGCGGTTGGTTTTGCTAAATATTAACAAAGCGGTTGGTTTTGCTAAATATTAACAAAGCGGTTGGTTTTGCTAAATATTAGCAAAGCGGTTGGTTTTGCTAAATATTAACAAAGCGGTTGGTTTTGCTAAATATTAACAAAGCGGTTGGTTTTGCTAAATATTAGCAAAGCGGTTGGTTTTGCTAAATATTAGCAAAGCGGTTGGTTTTGCTAAATATTAACAAAGCGGTTGGTTTTGCTAAATATTAACAAAGCGGTTGGTTTTGCTAAATATTAACAAAGCGGTTGGTTTTGCTAAATATTAGCAAAGCGGTTGGTTTTGCTAAATATTAGCAAAGCGGTTGGTTTTGCTAAATATTAGCAAAGCGGTTGGTTTTGCTAAATATTAGCAAAGCGGTTGGTTTTGCTAAATATTAACAAAGCGGTTGGTTTTGCTAAATATTAACAAAGCGGTTGGTTTTGCTAAATATTAACAAAGCGGTTGGTTTTGCTAAATATTAGCAAAGCGGTTGGTTTTGCTAAATATTAGCAAAGCGGTTGGTTTTGCTAAATATTAGCAAAGCGGTTGGTTTTGCTAAATATTAACAAAGCGGTTGGTTTTGCTAAATATTAACAAAGCGGTTGGTTTTGCTAAATATTAACAAAGCGGTTGGTTTTGCTAAATATTAACAAAGCGGTTGGTTTTGCTAAATATTAACAAAGCGGTTGGTTTTGCTAAATATTAGCAAAGCGGTTGGTTTTGCTAAATATTAACAAAGCGGTTGGTTTTGCTAAATATTAACAAAGCGGTTGGTTTTGCTAAATATTAACAAAGCGGTTGGTTTTGCTAAATATTAACAAAGCGGTTGGTTTTGCTAAATATTAACAAAGCGGTTGGTTTTGCTAAATATTAACAAAGCGGTTGGTTTTGCTAAATATTAACAAAGCGGTTGGTTTTGCTAAATATTAACAAAGCGGTTGGTTTTGCTAAATATTAACAAAGCGGTTGGTTTTGCTAAATATTAACAAAGCGGTTGGTTTTGCTAAATATTAACAAAGCGGTTGGTTTTGCTAAATATTAACAAAGCGGTTGGTTTTGCTAAATATTAACAAAGCGGTTGGTTTTGCTAAATATTAACAAAGCGGTTGGTTTTGCTAAATATTAACAAAGCGGTTGGTTTTGCTAAATATTAACAAAGCGGTTGGTTTTGCTAAATATTAACAAAGCGGTTGGTTTTGCTAAATATTAACAAAGCGGTTGGTTTTGCTAAATATTAACAAAGCGGTTGGTTTTGCTAAATATTAACAAAGCGGTTGGTTTTGCTAAATATTAACAAAGCGGTTGGTTTTGCTAAATATTAACAAAGCGGTTGGTTTTGCTAAATATTAACAAAGCGGTTGGTTTTGCTAAATATTAACAAAGCGGTTGGTTTTGCTAAATATTAACAAAGCGGTTGGTTTTGCTAAATATTAACAAAGCGGTTGGTTTTGCTAAATATTAACAAAGCGGTTGGTTTTGCTAAATATTAACAAAGCGGTTGGTTTTGCTAAATATTAACAAAGCGGTTGGTTTTGCTAAATATTAACAAAGCGGTTGGTTTTGCTAAATATTAACAAAGCGGTTGGTTTTGCTAAATATTAACAAAGCGGTTGGTTTTGCTAAATATTAACAAAGCGGTTGGTTTTGCTAAATATTTAGCAAAACGGTTGGTTTTGCTAAATATTTAGCAAAAGTGGCCTATTTCAAAAATTTCTCGTTTAAAATAGAAATGATGCAGGACAACGGGATTTTAGGGATTTATGGTGGGGATTTGGGAGATTTGGGGAAGAACAAAGAATTAGGGAAAACTAGAGTTTGAAAAAATAATAATAAATAAATAATAAAATTAAGATATGACCACGAATCGCAACCCGAGCCTTGGCTTCACCACCATTGAATCAATCTTAAAGATCAAATCAATTACCAAAGTTTCACAAATGAAACAAAATTTTCTTCAAATATTCATTGCCTTATTTCATAGAATTGACCTCTTTAAATAGGCCCTCAACAACTACAAGTTCACTCCCATTTTCAATGTGGGACTAAAATTATTGAGCAAATACAATAAGAAAAATAAAAATAACTAGCTAAACTCCAAACCTTCTCAAGATCAAAACCATATATGAGCTGAGGCAACACGACGGCGGCGGCGAACATATGTGCGAAGTGGAGGCTGTGCGATGTCCTCATCAATTCCCCCGGGGCGGGAGAAACTCGACCCTGTCGAGTAAGGCTCTCACTGGCCCTCATAATAATCCAACAGATCCGGATCCAGGCGCTGCAGATCCTCACGAGTAATCCATGTATCATCAGATTCAGGACGACCTTTCCAACGCACTAGATATCGTCTGCAACCACCATCTCGGGTGGAGATGATTTGGTCATCCTGAATGCTATCAATTTGTTCAGCTGTAAATGGGACAAAAGTAGTAGGCAATGGTGGCAACGGGGGTCCCTCAAGGAAAGGATCAGGGGTAGGCTCATCAAGATCCACAAGTGGATTTTGAGGGTTAAAAGGAGGACCTTTATAAGCTACTAAATCTGCAATATTAAATGTCGAACTAATCCCGAAATCTGAAGGTAAATTGATTACATAAGCGTTTGAGTTAATTTTCTTGATAATCTTAAAAGGTCCAGCACTACCAGCATGCAATTTCTTGACGGCTCCAGGTGGAAACCGTTCCGGGCGAATCCGGATCATTACATAATCACCTTCGTTAAACTCAAGATGTCTTTTATGTAAATCAGCATGGGACTTATATTGTTCATTGCTTTCTTGAATTTTCTTGTTGATTTCTTGGTGCAAATCATGAATGTGATGCAAATGCAGCTGCTGACTCGGACACCCTAGGATGATGCGACATGGGAATAAGGTCGATAGGCTTCCTAGGCTTGTAACCATGCACAACTTCAAATGGACTCATGCCTACTGACCTATTGGCCAGACTATTATGCATAAACTCGCAATGGGTAAATGAAGATCCCAATTTCCTAAATTCTCACCAACCAAACAGCGCAAAAGATTGCCTAGACTCCTATTAACTACCTCGGTTTGACCATCAGTTTGGGGATGAAAGGCAGACGAATACTGAAGTTTAGTCCCCATCTTGTGCCAAAGGATTTTCCAAAAATAGCTCATAAACTTCACATCCCTGTCAGAGACAATAGTTTTGGGCAAACCATGCAATTTGACCACACCATCGAAGTAAATCCGAGCAATTTTAGAAGCATCAGACGTTTTGTTGCATGGCAAGAAGTGGGCCATCTTTGAAAAACGATCCACAACTACAAAAATGGAGTCATGTTTTCTAATAGTCTTAGGAAGTCTTAGGGAGTCACTTCTTTTAAAGAAACAAAAATCTCCCCAAAGTCGGGACATGATTCATACTCCCCTTTGATTCTTTCGAAACCCACTACCTCCGCACTCATTCGGTTTAGAAGACAAACTCGACGACTGAGTGCATCAGCCACCTTGTTCTCGACTCCAGCCATGTGTTTAAGGGTATAAGTGTAGTCTTGTAGAAATTCAACCCATCGAGCACGCCTGGCATTTTCTTCTGAGAGTTAAGATACCGAAGGGCTTCATGGTCCGAATAAATAACGAATTCTTGCGGTAAAAAATAATGTTGCCAATGGCGCAATGATTGCACAACCGCATAGAACTCTTTATCGTAGGTAGAGTAGTTCAGTTTAGCACCACTAAGTTTTTCACTAAAGTAAGCAATAGGATGCTTTTCCTGGCTCAATACTCCACCTATACCAATACCCGAGGCGTCACACGCGACCTCAAACACCTTAGAGAAATCCGGAAGTCTCATAACAGGTGCATCGGTCATCCTCTGCTTGATTTCTTTGAAAGCCGCGGCAGCTTCGTCGGACCATTGAAATTCCTCTTTTTTTAAGCAATCTGTAATTGGGGCCATGATAGCACTAAACTCCTTGATAAATTGCCTGTAGAAAGTTGCGAGCCCATGAAAACTTCTTACATCTCGGATGCTCCGGGGCTCGGGCCACTCTACAATTGCCTGAACCTTTTGAGGATCAGCAGAAACTCCTTGAGAAGACACAACAAATCCCAAAAACATAACTTGGTCAGTCATAAAAACACATTTCTTGGGATTTGCAAATAGCTTCTCTTTCCTCAAAGTGAGCCAGATGGTCAATATGATGCTCCAGCGACTTACTATAAATTAAGATATCATCAAAGTATACGACCAAAAATTTACCCATAAAAGGTCGTAGTACCTGAGTCATAACTCGCATGAAGGTGCTGGGAGCATTTATCAACCCAAAAGGCATAACCATCCACTCGTATAGACCATCTTTCGTCTTAAAAGCTGTCTTCCACTCATCCCCTGGACGAATCCTAATTTGATGGTAGCCACTCTTCAAATCAATTTTGGAAAATATAGTGGCTCTAGACATCATATCTAACATATCATCCAGCCTGGGAATAGGGAACCGATATTTCACGGTGATTTTATTGATTGCTCGACTATCAACACACATTCTCCATGAACCGTCTTTCTTAGGGGTTAGTAATGCCGGCACAGCGCACGGACTCAAACTCTCTTTAATGAACCCCTTAGTCAACAGTTCTTCAACCTGCCTCTTGAGTTCAGCATGCTCGGTTGGATTCATTCTGTAATGAGGCAAGTTGGGAAGAGTAGATCCAGGAATAAAATCTATAGCGTGTTGGATGTCACGCATCGGAGGTAGAGCGTCCGGGAGTTCTTCTGGGAAAACATCTGCAAATTCCTTTAATATTGGAGTTATCGCAGAAGGAATATGCTCTTGGGAGTTCTGGGTAACCTCCCTAGCAACAAAGGCAACAACGGTAGACCCTTTAGCAACCTCTTTGTCCAGAGACTTGGAGCTGATCAAATTTAATCCCCTTTGATTGGAGGAATCGGTCCGTTTAGGAGCAGGTAGAGGGGCAGGTCGTGATGGGACTAATTTGATCCTCTTTCCATCATGGACGAATGAATGTGTGTTTGATCGTCCATAGATAGTGACATCTAGATCATATATCCAGGGTCTACCTAGAATGATGTGGCCAACATCCATGGTAACAATGTCACACCATATTTTGCCCGAATAAGTAGCAAAGTGGATCGGAACAAGACATCGCTCTTTGACCTCAATTGAGGCAGTATTCACCCAAGATACTTTATATGGTTGAGGATGGGGAACAGGCGTCAATCCGAGTACAGTCACCATGTTGGAGGCGACGGCGTTGACACAACTTCCACTGTCAATTATGACTCGACAATTCTTGTCATTGATCTTTGTGGTTGTGTGGAAAATTATAGTTTTACGCCAGTCATCGCTATACTTAGGCTGAGCTAATGCGCACCTTACAACAGTAAGTCGACGGGAAACTTCGTCTACTCTGTTGATCGATGGTGTAGGCACGCTCAAAAGACATCCTAAGATGGCCTCGGTAGATTCATCCCCCCAAACATCTTCATCAGGATTGTGAACAATTTCCTCTAAGTCATCCTGGTCGCTGTCCGATCGGGTTTCAACAATTAAGGTTTTTGTTTTACTCGGACACTGAGCAGCAACATGACCAAACCCTTGACACCTAAAACATCGAGTAGATTGAGCCGATCTAGGTGACTCGCTGTAAACTCCCTTGCCTTTATCATCTGGCTTCTGCATAGAAGTACTAGGTCCAGTTCGGGATTGAGACTGGGGTTGACTAAGTGGGGACTTAACATTGACGGATTTGTTAAGGTTATTCCCATAATCTGCGCGCCTAGTGAAAGGAGAACCTTGTGATCGATCTAAATCTTGGACAAGCTGATAGGCTTGCTCTAAAGTGGAGATGTCTCGCACAAAGAGTTCACGCCTAAGATCTTCCCTAAGTCCCGAACGAAATCTAGACAAGACTACAGTGTCAGACTCATTCTCGCCACACCTAACCAGAAACTCATCAAATTTGGTGATATACTCCGATACTGGCCGATTACCTTGTGTCAAGCGCTGCCATTGATCGAGCATGCGTTGCTTATATGACACAGGCAAGTATTTTTCTTGGAGTTTCAATTTCATCTCATCCCAAGTTTGTATGGGCTCTTGCCTCCTAAGAATCATCAGCTTCTCAACGTTACACCAATATTGCCTAGCTTGACCCACCAGCTTCATTTTGGCGAATCGAATTCGTCTCTCATCGGACATTTTATACCAACCGAAATAATGATCCATGTCCGACATCCAATCGATAAAACACGAGGATCCAACCGCCTTCAAAGTGGGTGCATCTAGTTTAACGTGCTTGGATGCATCTCATCCGGGTCAAAAGGTGAATTGTCCCTAGGTGGTCGATTTCCAAGACGATTTGCGTGAGGGTCTATATATTCGTTAGGTTGATGGGGATAACGTGCGGCTCGAAAGCCGCCATCTTCATCATGTTCACGGGGCCTATCCGTCACTCGGTCCAAACGTTCCCTCGTCTCTCGCAAATCTTGTTCAACAGTGTCAAATCGCGCAGTTAAGGCTTCTATGGTTTTCGTGAGGTTTGCAAGGTCGGATCCATCTCGAATGGGATTTGGAAGGGAATATTGTGTCCCACTACGAGTGCGCATTCAACAGGTGAGTTTCTAAATGCAAAATCAATTCTAACTCCTAATATGATGCCAGATGATAATGTGGAATACGATGAGAAAAATGAGAAATCAACAAGGAGACCAATTCGCAATGCTCAATATATTATCCCACGGCTTGCTACAAATTAGACATCAATTATTTAACTTGTGATAATTATAACGATAACAAAATCCATGCTAATAATATTGAACCGTAAGACTGCAGCAAGATAATTAACCATACGAGATTTGGAATAGTTCTAATTTAAAATCAAGATCTAGCACCAATAAAGGTAAAACAGTATCACACACTCACTAGTTTATTGGACAGCCAACAATTTTGATAGCATGCACGATGAACCAATTTAAAAGTGATTGCAGCAATTTCCAAAGCAATTAAAAAGACGTAGAATCGATGATATTAGAATTACCTTGAAGAAGATTCGCTAACAAACCTCTGGTTGATTGTACTGCAGGTTGCAAGTTCTGATTGTTGCTGTAGTTGTTGTGCTGTTGTTATTGCGGGGCTGTTGCTGTGCTGCTAAGCCTAAGCCCAAGAGTGTGGCCAAGGCGGCTCCGGCTGAAGAGAGAGAGAGAGAGAGAGAGAGAGAGAGAGAGAGAGAGAGAGAGAGAGAGAGAGAGAGAGAGAGAGAGAGAGAGAGAGAGAGAGAGAGAGAGAGAGAGAGAGAGAGAGAGAGAGAGAGAGAGAGAGAGAGAGAGAGAGAGAGAGAGAGAGAGAGAGAGAGAGAGAGAGAGAGAGAGAGAGAGAGAGAGAGAGAGAGAGAGAGAGAGAGAGAGAGAGAGAGAGAGAGAGAGAGAGAGAGAGAGAGAGAGAGAGAGAGAGAGAGAGAGAGAGAGAGAGAGAGAGAGAGAGAGAGAGAGAGAGAGAGAGAGAGAGAGAGAGAGAGAGAGAGAGAGAGAGAGAGAGAGAGAGAGAGAGAGAGAGAGAGAGAGAGAGAGAGAGAGAGAGAGAGAGAGAGAGAGAGAGAGAGAGAGAGAGAGAGAGAGAGAGAGAGAGAGAGAGAGAGAGAGAGAGAGAGAGAGAGAGAGAGAGAGAGAGAGAGAGAGAGAGAGAGAGAGAGAGAGAGAGAGAGAGAGAGAGAGAGAGAGAGAGAGAGAGAGAGAGAGAGAGAGAGAGAGAGAGAGAGAGAGAGAGAGAGAGAGAGAGAGAGAGAGAGAGAGAGAGAGAGAGAGAGAGAGAGAGAGAGAGAGAGAGAGAGAGAGAGAGAGAGAGAGAGAGAGAGAGAGAGAGAGAGAGAGAGAGAGAGAGAGAGAGAGAGAGAGAGAGAGAGAGAGAGAGAGAGAGAGAGAGAGAGAGAGAGAGAGAGAGAGAGAGAGAGAGAGAGAGAGAGAGAGAGAGAGAGAGAGAGAGAGAGAGAGAGAGAGAGAGAGAGAGAGAGAGAGAGAGAGAGAGAGAGAGAGAGAGAGAGAGAGAGAGAGAGAGAGAGAGAGAGAGAGAGAGAGAGAGAGAGAGAGAGAGAGAGAGAGAGAGAGAGAGAGAGAGAGAGAGAGAGAGAGAGAGAGAGAGAGAGAGAGAGAGAGAGAGAGAGAGAGAGAGAGAGAGAGAGAGAGAGAGAGAGAGAGAGAGAGAGAGAGAGAGAGAGAGAGAGAGAGAGAGAGAGAGAGAGAGAGAGAGAGAGAGAGAGAGAGAGAGAGAGAGAGAGAGAGAGAGAGAGAGAGAGAGAGAGAGAGAGAGAGAGAGAGAGAGAGAGAGAGAGAGAGAGAGAGAGAGAGAGAGAGAGAGAGAGAGAGAGAGAGAGAGAGAGAGAGAGAGAGAGAGAGAGAGAGAGAGAGAGAGAGAGAGAGAGAGAGAGAGAGAGAGAGAGAGAGAGAGAGAGAGAGAGAGAGAGAGAGAGAGAGAGAGAGAGAGAGAGAGAGAGAGAGAGAGAGAGAGAGAGAGAGAGAGAGAGAGAGAGAGAGAGAGAGAGAGAGAGAGAGAGAGAGAGAGAGAGAGAGAGAGAGAGAGAGAGAGAGAGAGAGAGAGAAAAGGAACGGGATTTGAAGAGAGAGGGAGTGATTTAAGGGATTAGAGAGAGAAGGTGAGAGTACGGGGTGATTTTGAGAGAGAGAAAACAATTATGGAAAAAAAAAAGAAAGGAAATAATTTGAAATAAACGTGATTATTGGGGTGAGAGTGGCAGCTAGAGGGGGGAAAAAACTAGGGCTAGGATTTTCTTTTTTTTTCTTTCTTTTCTCTTTTTTTTTCCGAACCTGGCTCTTTTTTTTTTAGACTAAATAAAATAAGAATAAAAAAAGAGAGATGGAAGAACCTGAGATGGAAAAGAATCCGGTTGATCAACTTTTGCTCTGATACCAAAAATGATGCGGGACAACGGGATTTTAGGGATTTATGGTGGAGATTTGGGAGATTTGGGGAAGAACACAGAATTGGGGAAAACTAGAGTTTGAAAAAAAAATAATAAATAAATAACAAAATTAAGATATGACCACGAATCGCAACTCGGGCCTTGGCTTCACCACCATTGAATCAATCTTAAAGATCAAATCAATTACCAAAGTTTCACAAATGAAACAAAATTTTCTTCAAATATTCATTGCCTTATTTCATAGAATTGACCTCTTTAAATAGGCCCTCAACAACTACAAGTTCACTCCCATTTTCAATGTGGGACTAAAATTATTGAGCAAATACAATAAGAAAAATAAAAGTAACTAGCTAAACTCCAAGCCTTCTCAAGATCAAAACCATATATGAGCTGAGGCAACACGACGGCGGCGGCGAACATATGTGCGAAGTGGAGGCAGTGCGATGTCCTCATCAAGAAATAGCGTAGGTTTAAAATAGAATTATGGTAGTTTTAACAGTAAATTTAACAAAAATTAAGGGTTAAAAAGTTCTAAAATTAGCATGAGTGTCACACGAGGATTTTTGGGAGAAAATTCTCGCATTTGCGTATCCTTCAACTAAGGATATTAAGTGCAACTAGAAACAAGTGAGGCTATAAAACTGCAAAGCAGGGGAAACTATAAGGCATTTAAGTGCAACTAAGCCAATAAAAAATGAGATATATTGAGTTTCTCTATTAAAAGTTGAAGAGCCAAGACCAACATTATTTTCAGACTTTTCATATGGACTTTGCAACCAGATGTACTTTAACTAGGTTGGAATTCTCCTGTGTTGATTCTATTAAATAGATGCACCATTTATACAGGCAATATCAAAAGAATATTTAATACTTAGAACAATTTCCTTATTCAATAACAAAATCTCCTGGTCAAGGTGGAGAACTTCTACCTTAGTGACTAGTGAGAAAATTCTGTAAAAAGTTAAGGCACTGATATCATCCAATATTTTTTCACCAAAAGCATCTTTATTTTTAAGCACCATGTAAGGGTTTCGCTTTGAGTTGACTCAGACTAAAGTAAATTTAAAGTGTCTCAAGTTAGTTCTTAATGTAGATCCATCAACCTTTATCAGGCAAGGTTCATCATAGTGAACTTCAGTTTAATTGATTAAGATTTAGATAGATTATGATTTTTTTAGTTGTTTAGATTTTAATTGTAAGGATAAAATTGAATTTAATGAATTAATTTTATTGGTAAGTTTGAATTTGGTTTAAAGATAAGAGTTGATTTATGAATTTGTTTTAGATAAGGATCCAAACTCTATTAAAGAAGGGATAGACTTCGTGTAATGCAATAGAGATTGATTGACTTAAAGAATAAGATGATATTGGAGTGAGTTCTCAAAGGTGTGAAACCTCTTGTATATCAGAAGTTGAATGTGAATCCAGACCTTTTCTTTTAATTTTAAGTTTGTTTTCTCCTCAGAACAACTCTCACTCCTCCACTCAATCTTACTCTTGCCACATTATCACAACACTTCCCAAACTAATTCTCACGTGAACTCCTCCAGCTTTTCGTTCTCTTTTTTCATTTGACAAAAATGCGAAAAAGCCCCTCTGCCTTCTTTCTTGCGACCAGACCAGACGCACAAACCCACCGCTCTCGACCAGATCCACCTCCAACATTGATCGAGCACCGCCCCATCCAGCCATGGTTTGTCACCGCCTCTGCCTTGAAACCATACCGAACTCCACCACCTTTGCTACTTGCCAAAGGTCACGCCTCGTCTCCAAGATCAAGTTTCACCGCCGATCGAGCTTCTCCACTGCCTGAAACAGATCGCGTCCAATCATCCACTGCCTCCTCTGTACGAGCCACCTTCATCTCCAAGAAATGCTGCCTCCCAACCTCTCGCCGCCATTGCAGATAGCCACGAGGGCTGCCGAGCAACACTACAACCTTGATCCGCTCCGACGAAAACCCTCCACCAGATTTTGCCTGCCACCGACCCTCTTCCAATCCTGAGCACCTTTGTCCACCAATCCAGCAAGCTCTCTCAAGTTTCAACATCAATTGAGTTCATTGACTTGTTTCATAACTAGACTGTTTTCTCAAGCAATCCAATGGTAATTCAAAACCTAAGGTTTTTTATTTGCGTGGGTTTCCAATAGAAGATCTTCTGCAAATTTTAATTTGAGAAGTCTTTTGCTTGTTGTGGTTATGCAATTCTTGCGAGAACTTTTCATGTTCCTTACGTTTACTCAGATATTACTGTTTTACCATTTAGATTACTGTTAGTGTTTAGTCTATTCATTGTAGCCTGTAGGATTATAAATTTTATTATTTGCATCGTAGTTTCGCTGTTCTTTATTGCTAACCCTGCATTTGTGTTGCATTAATTTACATTAATTTAAATCCCTATAGATTTGTGCAATGTCATCATGGCTATACCAAAGGCTTTCAAGAGGGGGAAAGGGGGGTGTTAAGATATGCAGCAGAAACTTCAAAACATATTTCGTTTTAGTCGAGTTCAACTCTGAGAGGGGTTTGTGGTTTCACAGATCAAAGGCAAAAAGAAAAATATACCTGCAGCTGCATGGATGCATGAAATATCGGCAAACATACACGCCAAGATGCATGTCATGCAACACACAAAGGGGAAAAAATAAGAGAGAGACAAAACACAGAGCACAAGGGAAAGAACCAGTTTCAGGATTTCTATTGTGCATAGTTTCTGAAGCAGAAACCAAGATGTCAAGTTGACAGCTAGTGACGAAGAAGTCCACTGCTCTGTACAGCCTCCGCAATAAAGAATTGCAGTTCATATATGACCTCATTTTGACAAGATATGTAATAAGGTATGATGAAAAACAATGATAATATAAGATAATGACCTAAACTCTGCCAGTCAGATTAACGATACCTTTTTAACTCTGAACCCTTCCAAAACTTCAGTATAACTACAAAAGCCATGTCATAGAAACTTTCCTGGATCAGAATATCTACCAAATTTTGTGGTGTTGGTTTCCCTGTGAACAAGAAAATTGACAACAAACAATAGAATAGCCGTGTCAACTTATAGTTCTCTCAAAAACAAGTGAAGAGCCAATATGAGATACTGAAAGAGAGTTTGCAGGGCCACTTAAGATATAAGGGAAATCACAAGGATTCATTACCTGAAAATTTTGATTTACCATTCACAAGCAGATATTCTGCTGATGTTAGCACATATTCTTTCTCAAGCATCTCAACATCAACATTGTAACGAAAAGATTCGGAGTCAGGGGGCATGCCAACAGCTGGAAAATAAAACACTAGATTTAGTCCAAGAATGAAGATGATAGATGCTGCAAAATAAATTAGACAATATATCATGCTAGATAAAACTCAAAACATACAGCTCACTGCCAGGAAATGTCGAGCTCTTTTCTTTGGCGAACCTTGATCACTCCAAGAGTTGTCCCCATGCGGAGAGTCAATCCAAGCATAAGCATGATCAACCAATTGCAGAGAATTAATTGCAATAGAAAGTCCGTGCAATCTCTCATGTAATGCTGAAGAAATCTGGTGGTTGTGATCCAACGTTGATTCGTTCTTTAACCTCACAGTGTATTGGTACATGTAACTAGCTGCCTTTCTCCAGTTATTACGATATGCCTCAAATGCATATAGCACTTTGTATGAATTTGGTTTAGCAAAAATTTCTGAGCGCTCTGCCTGGAGACATCAAAGGGCAATTCCACAAGAACATATATCATAAGAATGCATCTACAGACCTAAACTAAACTTAAATTGGGTTTTAACCCCACTGAAATAACTTCATACCTTCCATACTAGCTCTTTCTCCACCCTCTCTGTCATCCCCACAAATGGTAGTTTCCCATCACAAAGAAACTGCACCAACAAAAAAAAAAGAGATTCAATAAGTTCAAAATACCCTACAATGCATAAAAGGAAACAAAAACAATTTTCATGCTGTTCCCCAAATAGGAATACATGGAAAAGCAACTAACATATTGTTACCATACAAATTCGGATACTCAGTCACTGACATTTCAAATTATTAGGAACAAGGTTGAATTACTGCACTATAAAACAAGTGACAGTGACAATGACCAAACTGAAACAGTGCAGTTGTTAGTGTACTACACGTGCTGTGCAAGGTATTAAGTAGTAAGAGTGTGTATGTGCATCAGTGCACATGTTCCCATGGGCACATGTGTGAATGCATGTATACAAACAAAGACAAGCTTTTATTCATGGTAAAAAGGAAAGAGAGTGAAGAAAGAAAAATATCACAAACAGTACTACAAGATCTAAACAACCTTTGTTGCACCAAGCTCACATAGAACAATAACAAAACGCCGCAAGCAAATACTTCTGCTATCCTCATCAGGATTTGAAATAATGGCACAATAAGCATCCCGATAATGCTTGAGGTCTAAAGAGAATTTGAAGACATTAGCCCAGAGTCTTCCCCTAATTGTAGTTACAGCTTCAGGAAGGCACTCATCATTATCTCCACTTTCCAGGCCAAGAACATCATCAACTTGCACAAGAGCAGCAAGAGCGAACTGGCAAGCACCTTCGCTCATACCATATTGCTCAAAAATTTGCATTGCCCATTGATAATAATGAAGCCTCCATACTGCTAATGAGTCAGATTGACCTGCAAAGAGAAAAAAATTGCTAAAAAACTGTCCCATTTGATCAATAGTGTGTAGACATTTAGAGAATCTCATCCTACCAGAATACTGGAATCCTGTTTCGAATGGGAGATTTTGCAGAGATCGTAGTGCTCCTTGTCCAGATGCAGCTCTGTTTTTCAAGTCGTAGTTAACAATTTTGAAAGGCAATTAATAATTATATATATTACTGATGGGGGTTGGGTGTGTACCTCTATGGTGTTGGCTAGTGTGTTCCCGACATGGCACACATCCAAGTGATCAACTATGACCTGGGTATATTGATGGCATGTGTGCCCAATCAGTGACACACCAATCAGCCCCGTGGAGGGACACACCTACCCCCATTATATCAGTGCAGTAGTATCTTTCCCCTTTTTTTTCTTTCTGCCCCCCCCCCCCCCCCAAATAACCCCACCCCAAAAAAAACAAAACAAAAAACACCCCTTTCCCCCTTTTTTTAGGGGGGAGGAGAATGGGAGGAGGCATAGCAGTGGAGAGCACCCCCTAGCAAGAGGTCTGCAATGTTGCAAATATCATCTTCCTACTAAATATGTTGCAACGGATCTTTGTAATGAAGGATTCACTGGTATCCTATATAAACGTGACGCGAGGATGCTTGAAGTTACCTCATAAAATTTATACACTAAAGATGTTAAGAGGTGTATTAATGACTAAAAAGTAATCATTTAATGCATTGATGATAGAAATCATATTTTAATTTGGTTTACAGGTAGATCTATAATTACCAAATTACATCATAAAGCTCAGATTATATTCGAAGATAAACATTTGCTACTTAATTTAACCATTATCATATCCTCCCACAAAAGTTCCATGTGATAATAATTGATTTCAGGCAAGGTTTTAAATGTCGGATGTCGGGCTAATGTCGGATGGCTAAAACTCATGTCGGATTGCGAAAATCGGGGATATGTCGGGGGTTATGAAAAAAATATCGGATTGCCATATCGGATGGTGTGCATATGTGTAATATAATATCATAAATGAAATCTAAACATACTTAATAAATTCTATTATCTAAACATATAAAAAAAAGTAAATAACTTATAATGCTTAGGGTTGATGTTGAATGAAAGAGGTGAAAAAAGAGAAGCCTGATGTTGGCGATTAAGGAGAGAGAAGATCGCCCGATATTGATGTCGAAGGAACAGCTCAGAGAATAGACCGATGAGATGTTGAAGGAGAGAGAAGAGGAGTGACGGAAATGACTTCGGTCCTTTTTTCCCCCTAACTGATCGGGTTTTGTCTTTTGAAAGCAATATTAAGTCAATCAGGAATTTAAACCCAAACCTGATTAGATAAATATAACCAAAAAAATCAGCCAATTTTTCAGACTGAAAAATCGGCCGACATAGCCGACATGTCCCCCGCTATATCCGGCCGACATATCTGACATGTCCCCCGATATATCCGACATGAACCCTGAAAATGCAATACGCATTGAAAAGCGCCATATCGTGTCTGTTGGCCACTACATCCGCCATGGCGGCCGACATTTAAAACACTGATTTTAGGAATGGCCCTCATTACTTAAATTTATGTCTCATGGCTATATGGATGCAAATGAAATTTCAACTCTGAGCAACAAAGATTGTTCCATAGTTGCATGGAACCCGGTTCATTCCGGTTCATGGGACGGGTACAGGAGCATGGTACGCCACTCATTAGGAATTGGGTATGAGGGGGGTAGGCTTATATGATACGCCCAGAAATGTGGGACGCTTTAGGTTTGGTTCTTAAATGTAGGAATCACATGTTTTGCTAGAGTCAAATTTTAAAAATATGCTAGTTGATACCAGCAATGGTAAAAGAACCTTGAGAATCATGTTGCAATTAAGGTATGCATACCTTATTTGCATAATTTCTCACATTTTTTGTAGTTTATTCTTTTAAAAAATAGTTATTTTTTTCAAAAATTTAACTGGTTTGAATTCTAAATCGGGTCGCTAGAGTTAGTGAATCGGGTCGTGTTCCACTCGAATTTGGGGCGATTGAACCCGGGTCGCGGTTCGCTATAGTGTCCCACGTTCCCGACTTCTATGAATTTTGTTCCACCATCCAAACAAGTTCATGTAGCTCAATTTGTTATACGAAGAAACAAATCAGTACAACTATATGGATTTGTCTTGTTTACTCAAATCATATTTTTTTAGATGCAATTTCCTTACAGTTATTGTCTTCTTAGTTTGTCTCGTTACATGTGCTTAAGTTGTTTGACCAAATCATGTAGGTTCAACCAACAACCTGACATTCAAGGTATTACTGCAAAGCTGTCTCCCTGACAGTAGCCCCATTAACCAGAAAGTTTTACACCAGTTTAAACCGTTAACATCCTTAAGAGGTTTTCAATCTTTACTTCGAGCACTCTTTTGCTCTACAATTGACTTTATTTTGGAGTGAACAGAGAAGTGGCAACAATCCCAACATGAGCATGCATATAAAACTAAAAACATGCAAAATCCAGCTTTAGAATTCTTTATTGCCAAGGGAGAAGATGAAAGAAACGCAAAAGGAGGATTAGGACAATTTCCCTCCCCTTTTAATGGTAAATTCCTCCAATAAGACTAAATTTTTGTAACTAAAATAGGCAAATCTTAATGCATAAGGCTGACATTAACATGAAAAATGCAGAAGATGATATTTCAATTATTTCTTACAACATGGAATAAGAAAAACCTTAGATTGGAGAAACATCTTAGTTGGATATATGACCACACTATTCTGCTAAATTGGTTAACATCAGTCACAAGCGAATATGAATAATGGTCTTCTAATCGCTGCCAACTAAAATAATCAAAGACCATTAGGGCACATATGTATAAGTAATATAGGACAACACATGCTTTTCAGTACAATCACATACTCAAACTAGATTCAAGTTTTTGTAGACCATGATTGGATTTTGATTATAGAAATAAGAAGGTACATGGGGTTGTTTCCAAATGAAAACCCTGGCAACTTCAAAAACTCTGGAGCATCATACATATGAAATTATATAAATGGCTCAAAGGTGATTAGCAATAGCGCTACTAGAGAAACATGATAGCAAAAAAAAATTATATAGTGTGTATGGCACCTGAAAAAACAACGGACTGCTTCACACACTTTCTGCTCTTTCAGGACTCCATGCAATTCACCATGAGACCTCACAAGAAGGCAAAATCCCAGCAGATGAAGACGAGCACACCAGTCACTATCGGCTGTTTGAGTACTAAAGGAAAACTTTTGCTTCCTTGAATAAGCATCTATAATAAGAAAAAGATTCTTGATGAAGAGAAAAAAGTATCAGGTAAACAGCAGAGGTTATCAATAAACATGAAAGTAAAAGATTGAATGAAAACTGAAATCTTTATTACCTCAGCAGCTTCATACTGACCGTGCCTGAGAAGAATAGATGCTATCCCAATTCTTGAGCTAGAGGAAATGGGATCCCTGCTTCTTCCCCCAATAATCGAGCTGCAAAACTTCCTCACTGAACCGATGAATTCACAAGGACTAGGAAAAGATTTTGAACACATGAAATACTGCCCTTCATTGGAACTTGGCAAATCAAGTAAACAGGCCAATGTGAAATCAGAGGAACCAAGATTTTCATCTAAAGATCTCCTATCTGCTTTGTTGCCTAGAACCATAAAGTGAAAAATAATTTAGCACCTTCGTACAAATTGATATTATCAAAATAGTGAGAGAACAAAATAACAACACAAACTTAATGCACAGAAAAAGAAAACTGCAGCATGATCACATAGAAAAATACAATACCACTGATCTCATAACAATTGCGGGGGAAAAAGGACATAGAGATTAGTTATGCGTCCTGTACATGCCTACAACTCAATAGATTTAAGAGGGGTAACATATGGTAAAAGTTAAGTACCATGCATAAAATACTCCACGTGGATAAAGAAATTAAAATCCACAGACAAAATCAAATACACTATGATATTGAAAAAATGTTGGATAATAGGGATTTATAAAACAAAGGAAGTGGCAAAGTACTTGATGTTAATGGTTTCTGCCGTACAATATTACCAAACACCTGTCAAGCAATTTTCCATCATATGCGGCGAAGGATACAAATTGAACAATTTAAGCATAGTAAAGAACAGAATTACTCCTGTACTCTCATAAAAGTTGGCCAAAGAGATAAAACAAAACCCATGTACCTAGTTCTAGGGCATAATTCCAACTACGTGAGAATGTCAGCTTAAGTGAGGAAAATGCAGGATAAAAGAGTATCTACAATGGTATATCTTGGCCAGTTAGTATTCTTAGAGCTGTTGCAACAATAAGTGCGAAAATATGTAATAGCAGCATGCTCTGATACGCTCCAAACTTTTATCAGAGTATGGGCTTCCATTATCTGAATGCACTCCATTTGTATAATACTAATTAACTGAAGTCCAGTAGTTTTGCTAGAATTGCGCATCACGTACCATAAGTAGAAAAGTTTATGTTAACATGATCATCATTATCATAAATACCATCACGTAAGCCCTCCCCCTCATCAAAATGGAAATGACAACAACGCAGAAATCCAAATAAAAGAACTAACAGCTGTTTATGTCTTATTGTGAATTTAACACTAACCATGATAAATTGGTAATAAAACCTGTTAGAGGAATATGAATAAGGCCACTATTTTAAAAAGCCTCCGCCTAGTCTGCCTAGGCGTACGCCTAGGCCTAGGCGGTACCTAGGCCGTCTAACTAGCGCCTAGCGCTTGGTCAGTACCTAGGCTGCCCACCTAGGTTTTGGGAGTGTTTAGGGAAGCATTGTTTGCTTATGTGGACTGCACCTTTTAGGCCTTGATCGTGATTTTCTGTGTTGCAGCCTCCACGTCCTCCAACCTCCTTCAAACTCCTTTAACCTCCAAATATGAACACCTCCACTATCTCCTCCGACCTTCAGCAAAACCTCCTCGACCACCACTTAAATGAAGAAAGAAACCCGCCTAGACACCAGTCCGGCACCTAAGCTTTCTATAACATTGGCATTTACTATCAATTATTATAATTAAAAAATAAAAAAAGAAAACCTCTTAGGCTCTAGGCGTCGGGTCCAACGCCTAGGCCTCTAGCGCTTTCTATAACCTTATTAGTTATTATTTTGGCTATTTAGTATTTAAGTATGCATGGTTTATTGTGGGTCTAAGATTGCTATCTTTTTTTTGGCAAATTTATATGAATTTAATACATATTTTTATCAATTATTATAATTAAATAATTTTAAAAATAGCCAAACGCCTACGCGCCGCCTAGGCGTCTAGGCGCTGGCTCAAACGCCTAGTCCGCCTAGCGCCTTCTGTAACATTAAGAAGGGCGCTTGCATAAATCAAAGAAGAAAAATAGGTGTGTAGTATAGTCTACTTTGCAGTTTACACTCAAGCAACCAGGAGCAACTTTGATTTTCTCTTAGATATGAATACAAAGAAATAGGAATGATGATAGATTGTCCACTCTAACACAGAAAGAAAGATCAAAAGGGAAGATGTTAAGATAATAACATGAAAGAAATAGAGCCAAAATACGTAAGTCTGCCAAAGCCACTTTCAGAAGCTTAATATTTTTTGCTTTAAAACTATGTACAAGAAAGAACAGTGTGCCCCCTTTGACAATAGCTATTATATTAATTTATTATTTTAAGTTTCGCATTTTAGCAATATTCACATGTCAGGATTGTGGAGAATTGTGGTATCGCATACCCAATTATTGTACTGAAGTATGACCTCGTCTAAAAGTCATAGTTGACAAATTAATAAACTAGAAGTCTAGAACTAAAGTAAAAGCCTAACTGGTCATATGAGCTAATGCAAGTATGCAACAGATGGGGATATAGATTGGTCATAAATAATAGAGCAATATCTATCACAAATTCACAATACATAAGGAATTTAGTTGAAGACTTAGTTTAGGAGGAAAAAGATAAATCTCAAGTGACCTCTTACTTCTTTTATTCCCTTATTCTTTGGGAAGGAAAAATATCAGACTGAAATCTTAAAGTATTGTCAATATATATCGTCCATCATGTCTCTTGATCATAATACATAAAGTAGATACAAAAGTTCAATCTACACTTGGGATACTTTATCAGCTCTTCTTAAGAATCAGTGACAAAAATTTGGTCATAATGAACTTGTAGAAACCACTACACTAAGTATAAAAGATTAACTAAGACATGTTGAGAGAAGACGGGCAAATAGTATAAAAGTGGAATAACTAAGTTACCTATATGAAGTGAAGAAAGACGAGAGCTAAAATCCTCAATGGTTGGTGGAGTTGTTGGAGTGGTTCCCAAGAAATGGAGTACTAGCCAATGAGTAAGTATCTCCTGTATCTTTGGAATGAGTTCAGTCTTTATCCGAGCAACATCAGCTTGGACCATATCAACCTGAAAAACAAAGTTAGAAATAATGTTCATAAAGAACGATGACACTATTTCTCGAATTATTTTGATACAAATGGAAATAATTTATCAGGAGACTTATAACTGACTGACCAATCATTTCAATGAAGGAAAGAGTAAAATAGTAAGATGTAGATAGGAAATAATGATCCATATGCCATAAACAGGATTATAAGCATGATAGTCAATTATACTATGATAAAATGAATACTTAAGCCAAAATAAAACCCATCAAACTGTAGCCTAAAATAATAGGCTCTGTCGAAGACATCAGCTGTTTATAGGTACACAATTCAGACTGCAAGTATCAAGCATAGTCTAAATGAACAGAAACTCACAAAATACTTGAGCATCATTCACCAGTATAAACCCAATAAATCAGCCAAAGAGTAAGGGTTCAATGACATTCGGATTCTTCACATCAGTAAGTACCATCAGAAACTAGGTTATCAGAATAGTACGATAATCTTCAAGAAATCAATAAGTATCATGCAGTTGCATAGTTGCATTGCAGTTTCAGCCAAACTTGGAGAAATTGACGAAAAATAGCAAAAATAAAAGAGCAGTGGGCCACCTTAAACTGGAACAAATCAGTAAAAAACCAGTGGCGACAAAATCCATTTCTTCATCCAACCGACTATGGAACAAAAGCTTGACAGATGGAAACATAGGATTTAGTTCGTTATTTTGTGCTTTTATATGAATTATGAACAAGTTTAAGTTGAATCGGTTGTTGAGTATTTTCGGTTTATGAATTTAGATCTCAATTTACAAATATCGAATTAGAACCAAAAACATAATTCTATTAAAACCGGAACACCAGTGTTGCAGCGAGTTATTGACCTGAACAACAGCAAATATGATACCCATGTTGGTTAGCAGTGGCCTTTACTAACGGGGCTTTTCCATACATTCCTAGAGGTTTTAGCAGCTGAACAAAACTTCTGTAGACTGTAACAGCTTCCTTACCAGCCACATCATCTGATCATCATTATGACCAGTTATCTTATCAGATTTACCCTCCTATTTCGTCTAGAAGGCAAAAGAAATGACAGAAGCAAAGAAGTGACGGAAGTTCTGACGGTCGACCGGGCTGTCGGATTGTCCCGGTCGAGCGACTGGCACGTTCCCAAGTCTGATTAGGACTCCCGCCCGGTCGACTGACGGGCACGTTTTTAAGTCGGATGAGGACTCCTGTTTCGTTGGTATTTTGGGTTCAACCCAAATGAATACTAGTCTTTTAGGTCAAGGGTTAATACAGAGCCAAAGAAAAGCTGTAAATAGTAAAAAATTGAACAAGCTTGTAGAGAAAAAAAAAAGAGAGAAAATCCTAGGGTTTCTGAGGAACTTTTGAGAGATTAAGAGGAGGATTTCTTCTGGTGTTTTGAAGAGCGCAAGTGAGGCCACATATTTGTAATCTCTGGGAATAAAGTAAACTCAGATCTCTAGTTAATCGACACATATATGTTATGAGCCGAGCTTGTTTGACTCCCCGGTGCAAAGAGTTAGTGAGACATTGGATACAAGCCAAACTCTTATGTAGGCTCTTCAAACATCCGATACAAGCCATCTCAAGGGGGTATCAGTATCTAGCCATGAGGAAGAGAGGTTTGCGCCAAACTTGGGTTCCTAAGATGAGTCTACATAAGAGTTTGACTCTGGGTGGAGTTATGTTGAAGCATGCAATATGTCTGGAGTCGAGCTTGGAGTGCGCAGCAAATGTGTTAAGTGTCAATTCATAACAGAACTTGGCATCAATCAAAGAGTAGTGGTAGCCCCATTGAGCCCTATGGGAGAGCCTAGGGGAGAGGGGGCATAAGGTAAAGGATTTACTTTGTGTTAGATCACTACAGATTACGTTTACAGAGCAGAAAGTTACAAAGAGGGAATCGTCAGTTTCAGAAGGTGTGGCTTCATACAAGTCTAAGGTGGAGATTGTTCGGATTCCCTGTATTTCAACCCGTAAGACAAATGAAGCGATAGAAGCAGAGAAGCGGCGTGAGTTCTGGCGGTTGGAGTGGCCAAAGGCTCTACCGGTTGAACAACCAGTGGTACCAACAGATGATCCGAGTGCTTTGTTGACTGACACATTTCCAAAAAGGACTGTTTTGTCGGTATTTCAAGTTAAAACCTTATAAATACCGGTCTTTCAAGTCTAGGGTTTAATACAGAGGCGAAGCAAAATGGAACCACAATTCCAAATGCCAACGAGAAAATAGGAATAGGATTTTGAAATGGTATTGATGCAACCATTTGAATAAAGACAGAGAAGAACGGAAGATGATGCAGGACTATCGTGGACTGTCGATATGATGAAATTAGTATTTATTAGGATCTTTACTTTTTTGGTAGGATTTGATTTTATTCTATGTAATCTCCTTTTTTTAGTTAGGGTCTCTTTAGGCTTTGATTTTGATATCTCCTTCTAGTTTAGTTAGAATTCTAGTTTAGTTAAGATTTTATTTGATTGCATCTTTTTATTATATTAGGATTTTGATTAACTTTCAAATGTAATTTGCTAGCTTTCTCTTCTATAAATAAGATGTAATCCTCTTTGAGCTATGTTAACATGGGTACTTCTAATCTGAAGTTGTACCCGTACTCGTACCGAAACTCCTTGGACACTCCTTGCATATATGCATACATTTATTCGGGTATGTACTCAATTATACAATATATGTTTTAATTTAAAACACTTGTCATACATTTTTTGAACATATATCTACATTTCACATCCACTTCTTGAAACTCGTTGGACATAGGTTAGCTTCCGAATTATGATTCTGAAGGGTTGTTTGGATGTCTAGTTCAAAGCTAGTGATTTTCCAATTTGCGATCCACATAACAAAAGAAACACAATAAATTATTAATTCCAATATATAATATATATGTATATAATTATTTATATAGCCATGACCCCATAATCAACCTTTTACAAATTTGTTGTGTTTAGTACCCATACCAATACCTGCACCCGTATTCATACCCATGCGTATATACATTGATGAGTAAACAATTGAGTCTATGAGAATTCTCTCTTGAACATGTAAAGTGTTCTTTGCCATGTGAATTGCCTCCTAGGGGTGGGTGTGACTCCCTTAGATGTGAGGCATAGTATCTATTAAAACCCTCTCTCCTTTCAATTATCTTTCTCGATCAATCCCTCCAAAGGAATCCGCAACAGGAAACTCAACCCAAAATACCCGAAGAAACCCTAAAACCACCAAAACCGGATCACTGTTCACTACTACTGTTTATCATGGGTTACGGCATCATTTAGCCAAGCCGTCAACGATTTCTCACCTCCAAATCGAACCCTTCCGCGCGCTCCCCATCAAGGGCTAATTCAAGCTTTAGCATAACAACCAACCAAAGAACTTGGAATAGACAGAAATTTTTGTTGTTTTTTCCTGAATCAGGATCTGAAACGATAGCAAGCTCATGCAACATGCCCATCCTACTTCCTATCGCTAAATTGTGTGTGCGTGCGTGCGCCTACTCATATAGATTCCATCTAGCTATTCTCACAAGCACAAGGTATATTCAAGGTGGAAATATGTTGCAACACCTGAATAGCACAAAAAAGGAAAACAATTGTAAATTCATAAGCCAACAAACCAACTCCAGGCAAAATAGTTAATTGCATGCATATGTGAATATGGTTGTTGTGGAACCTTTTATACATTTGCTAGTCATTATCTTTCAGTTAGTGGAAGTTGTACCTGCCCGCTGATATCTACCAGATAACTAAGAAGCAGAAGTACATCAAAAGTAGACTCAAACATCACTCTTGCAACTTGCGAAGTAGCCTGAATCAACAAGAAAGAATTGACGCAACAAACTCCTTCAGAATGGATCCTCTCGTCAGTTCCTTGTGGGCTTAGATACATCAGGTATCTATCTATGACATCTAAAACTCCAGCCCAGTTTGTAGCCCTAGCACGCAAAGCATGAAGTGACAAGAACATGTCAACAGAAAACTTCCTCTGACTTTTATGAGCTACTTGTTTCTTCTCCCGAGCAACATCAACCCCAACATGTGACAAGAGGGAAGTTGACAGTGACGAACCATATCCAGTTTCCAATATCTTTAATAACTGAAAAATAATTTCATCAGATGAAATATCCGGAGTGATGAGAGATTCATAAAACATAGCACTAGCAGCTCTGCCTAATTGATGATTGATATTGCTCATGCATCGGAGCATGCCCAAAAAGAGTTCACTATCAACATCGATATCTGGAAGGGCCAGCCCAGAGCTTTTGATATCATACAGCTCATCAGAAGCACCTGAAAGCGAAAAAGGTAATAGACCAGTTAATTACCTAATGGATAGAATAAACAAAAATCAAGCTGAATTCAATTCACTAAATGTGATATAAGATAGAACCTTTAACACTGACCATAGATAAGCTGCTCGCTGCCTTCCAAAGAACGGAATAGAGAAAATGAGCTCTTCCTGACTAAACCAATTACTTCATTTGAAGAATCAACAAGAAAGCCATATGGAGTATTGTTCTGACACCAGTAGCGGAAAAAGCAATTGCAGAAATTCTTCCAGTAAAATACCATCGAGCTTGGATTTGTAGCAGCTCCCTGATGTAAATATGTGAACATACAAATATGGAAAAGAAGGAAGGAAACATCAAGAAAGAGGAACAGTAACAAAAATGGGAATACAAACTCATTAAAAACAATCACAGTATTACCTCACTCTGGATAGCTGTCAATATTTCTTTTTTTAGTCCAGTAGTTGTAAGAGATTGAAATTCATAATCAGAAAGGTACTTCTTGTAATCAAGTACTGTTGCACGTAGTGCAGCACTTTGATAAACCCCAGGCTGGAGCAGCCTTCGCAAAAATATTGACGAGATAAAATACGCATTTCGGTCCTGCGAAAAAATAATGAAGCTCCCAATAAATGCAAACAGCAAACATTACACATTTGATAAATGAAGAACATGAACTTTTTTGGGAAACAGTCAGTCACCAGTGAGGCCAAGACTTATCTGATAAACAAGCTCTAGAAAATAAAAAATGTAATGCACATAAAGAAAAATGTGGTAAAAGCTTTATCTAATTTCAAAAGATAATTGATACTAGAAAATGATTCCCAAAGGTCATAATTCACTGAGTGACAAATTGAACTAAAAGGATAAAAAGTAGGATACTAAATAAATGCCATTTGCATCACTGTCAAACAAGATATGTTGACCCAGCTATATCTCCACTGATACAGGATAACAGATTACAATTTGACTAGTGTATGTTGAACCAGCTATGTCTCCACTGGTACAGGATAACTGATCATGAGATATGATACCTTCATTAAAGATGATATAGAATCATTGGTCCATATCATATCATCTAGTGTGTGTTCAGAACCCTGAAATAACTGATCAGCAACGAACTCTTCTTGCAAACCATATGAGCCAGTATGCTCCCTGAAAAAGAAGATTTTAGAATACATAAAAGACCAGACCTTTTTTATATTAGTTGGCAAGTTGAAGCATACTTATGCTAGATAATCTACTAAAAGAACTAATATGAATTGCTCACAAAGCACAAATAAATATAGGAATCAACTAAAGCGACAATTAACTCCTAAATTAATTACATTAGCACATAATAATAGTGATAGTTGACATGAAAATTTACATAAAAATTAAGAAAATAAAGTTCCTACTTGTTCCCAAAAAAGAAACTGAACAAGACTAGTTACCAAAAAGAAACTGAACAAGGAAATAACAATTACCTTCAAGTACCAGAGGTACAAAAGAAAAATATGAATCTTTGTGTAACCTATGTTTTCATGGTATCATTTTGTACATTTTTTGCTTGTGTAACGTTCACTTTAAAAATGTGTATTTTTACACAGTAGAGTACATAATCAACAAATATTTCTCATACGTTCAGCGTGATGGCCAATTAAACTTCGACTATCGGGAAGTTCTTCCTCAGTCAAAGGGAGCTTTCTTCCTCCAAAGGGGATTATTTTTCTGTTTTTGAGAGCTTTGATGTAAGATGGTCTATGGGGGAGCTTATTTTTTGGTCAAAGTAGCTTTAAGCTAGCTTATCCATATCTACATGTTTGGTGCATAGTTGCAAGGAACTCGGTTTGTTCCGGTTCACGAGACAGGTACAGGAGCGTGGTATATCACTCATTAGGAATCGGGTATGAGGGGGTAGGCTTATACGGTATGCCAGGGAACGTTGTACGCTTTAGGTTTGGTTCTTAAAGGTCGAGATTGGACGTTTTGCAAGAGGCAAATTTAAGAAAATATTTGTTGATATCAATAATCGTAAAAGAACCTTGAGAATAATGCTGCAATTAAGGTGTGCATATTTTATTTGTTTAATTTCTCACGTTTTTTGTTGCTTATTCTTTTAAAAAAGAGTAGTTATTATTCAAAATTTTAATTGGTGTGAATTGTAAATTGGTTCGCCCGAGTTGGTGAATCAGGTTGTGTTCCACTGCGAATCAAGGACGATTGAACCCGGGTCGTGGTTTGCTATAGCGTCCCACGTTCCTGACTTCTATAGTTTGGTGACATCTCAAATAAGCTAGTTTTTTAAGTCGCATTTGAATAATTGGGGAACCCCCAACTTTTAAAAAACTAGATTATAAACTCATCTAAATAAGCTAGGTTTGACTAATCAAATAATTTTTCTACCCATACAAATTTTATCAAGTTTTTATCATGAAAGCCAAAAGCCACCAAAATCCAACATAGTTTATAAGCTGAAAAAAATAAGCTTTACCAAACACCCTCTAAGTCTACATGCCTTTTCTCCAAAAAAATGTGAGAAAGCTAAACATGTTTGATGATTTTATACTTGGCCTATGCTTCACATGCATTAGGTTCTTAATTATGTCATATAAATAGCAAAATCTTTATTGGCATCAAGCAAGTACTAGATCGGGGTACTAATTCCTACAAATACACGGTTTTAAAGGCATTTCTACCTATATACTGACTTTTAAAAAACTTAGATTTGAGTTCATTTAGATGAGGTTATTTTGATTTTTTTTTTAAGAAACCAAGAGGAAGCTTCTTACCGAAGCCCCATCCAATGCTAAGTTTAGATTATTTTTGTTTTTAATTGACGCGCCAGGTGTATTAAGGTTCTTAACATGGCATATAGATAGAAACATAGTTAGTCACATTAGATAGGTATAGTATATGTTAATTTCTACGAAATAGATGATTTAAAGACACATCTGTTTATCCACTGATCTCATTCAGCAAAAGAAATTAAAAGAAAATAAATCCTTCGTGCTAGAGTGAAAAAAATACCAGACTTATGAGAGCAAATAGAAAATTGAAAATTTAAAACAACCTTGGAATTAATCTGTGTTTGTCTTTAAAAAAACTATCTTAACCTTTTATACAGTTGAAACAGAGAATAAAGGTGTCATGCCCCTTGAAATCTCTTGCACATAATAGTTTTCACGAATTCAAGTTAGTAATTTAGGGGAAATATGGAAAAACTTGGAAGTTAAGAAACATGGGGAAAACACTCACTATGATGAATGATCCTCCACGGATCTGACTCTGGGTTACATCAAAAAGTAGTCTTGTCCGTAACCAATTTACCCTTCACATGGTATAAGCATATATGGCTACAATGCTAAAGAACAAAAAATATTTCATGCTCAAATGGGTAGTCTTGTTTTAATATCAAACCTCATTCCCTTAACAAAAAGTGGTCTCTTCACAATCACTACCTGAATCCATTAACGAAAATTGTAACACTAATTACTATATGCAAGAGGGTCACTTGTGTAATTGTCTCTTGACAGTCACTGCCTTCACAGTAGGGCAGTAAAGTGCAGGGAATAGGCACTAAGGTATTTTGTCCAAAGGCGGTTACACATTAGGTTAATTTTCTACGGAATTTATCGCACATGCTAAAGGAGAAATTTGACCAATCAGATGACATCAACGGATAAAATATTCTAGCATGAACCACCACACAGCAGGTAAAAAAGCAGTCATTATTCTAAAATAAAGATAATTAATTTTTCACATAGACAAAGTGATGCAGGACAATCATTAGCTGTTGATCATGATTTTTATAGATTTACTAGAATCTTTGTTATTTTAGTAATATTTGATGTAATCTCCAATTTTAGGTAAAGATCTCCGTAGGATTTGATTTAGGATTGTTAGGATCTCTGAGATTTATTTTGTTAGACTTGTTTCCTTTTTATTAGGATTTAATTAGAATTCTATTTATCTTCTTAGTTTTCTATAAATAAGGTTGTATTTTTTCATTTGAGGGAGGAGGAGAGAAGAATATTTGTGAGAAATCTGCATGTGAATTGCAGTTAGTATTAGGCATGTGAGGTGCCGGCATGTGAGGTGCCCGGGTGTGAAGCCCATATTTGTATCTTTTCTATTCTTAAATGATGAGTGCAATTTTATCATTTGTATTTTTATTTTATTTCATCCAAATAAGTTCTATCAAGAATCTCCATCTTGTCGTTCCCCATCGCAAAGTAATTGAGGAATGCAGAAATGATATGCGATAACTGAACAAGAGAAAGCAAATCAAAGAAAAATACACAAAGTAAAACATAAGAGAGGCTTCTTGAAGGCTCTTCGGATGATGCTTGTAGTAGGCCCAGCGAACCATAAATCCTAAAATAAAAGGACCATCAGGAACAACAAAGGTACTAAGAGTTCCAAGATGATAATTCACCAGACAACTTAGTCAAAGTAATTGCTAGCACTTGGAAGCAAAGCAATGAGTCTAAAAAGGAAATAGTTTAATAATTCGTAAGAAGGGACAAGAAACCCCTTAACTTGGAGCGTAGAATGACCCAATATGCAATCATCACCCTAAGATAGAAAATACAATCACATGTGCACGCTCAAATCTTCAAGGTGAACAATCTGTAGGATGCTTGAATAATGTGGTACAAGCGAAATGCTTTTTTATGGTATTTACAAATGAAATGACAAAGAAAATGAGACAAACTTGTATAGGATAGCAATAAAACACGCGTGTTGAATGTTTAAGACAACGGTATATACATCTGGTAATAATAGAGAAAAAGAAATGAAAAAAAATCATGGGAACATAAAGAGATTACGAATATACTTACATTTTGCAGTCAGACACCAATAGATCATACAACATTGAAGCGTCTTCTTTGAGTATCCAAATCTTTCTAGAGCTGATTTTCATATCTATAAGTCTCCCCTGAAAAAGAAAAGGCAGAATTAGAACAAATTTTTAAGCTAAAATGGAGCATATTTAACAAATGAAGACTGAACTAATGAAACTAAAAGATCTAGTAATTGTTTGTACACTGAAAATAACATCTGTCATAAGACAACTATAAAGACATACAACAAACCAGATTTCATGAGTGCGTAAAGAAATATCACAGTATGCCTTCGCAGCCTTGCAATTATCAAAAAATTAAGATAAAGAACAGAGAAAATGAAAGTAACAGAGTAGAATTACATCAACTGAATGAATGTAATGGAGAAGGAATCATCAAAATTTATATCTTCAATATAGAATTTACAGGATTCTCAGAAATAGAGTGACAAATGTAGGGCTGATAAGTGATAACAAGGATTCACCAATGAAATTGACTGTTGAAAACTTGAGAACAGGATGTTGGTGACAAAACGAACCCGCAACTTGACATAAACTATAAGGAAAAAAATCTGAGCATGACCAGTCTGGAAGTTGCAGATGAGGGAGTAAGCTAAACCCAGAAAATATTCAAGCCATAAGCTTCTTAACATTAAATTATATTGTGGATTCTACTTGCTGAAGGAAAAATAAAGTAGATCTCACCACAGAAACCAGGGAAGGAGAAAAGGAGAGAACAAGCTAGATTTTGGAACTGGCAGCCAACTACCTTCCAGCAAGACAAGATTACAACAAACAAATGAGAAAATTGCAAGTAAGAAATCTACACAAAAATGTAATAAAAAATCCAAGAATAGTTAGGAGCAGTCAGAGGTTTGCACTAATGTATCACAAGATCTTAAATATCTCCGAAAAGGCTTGGGCAAGAAAGTTTGATAGACAAAATGAAAGAAATGTCTCAGCTGGCATGATATACGTTCAAATTTTTTATTGGGTTATAATGCTCATGAAACAACAATGATCGAGAAAAGAGAGTGTTATCATGTGCTAGCAATCACTATTATGATTTTTTTTTTTGCCTTCGACACAGTACACAAATATTATAATTTTAGTACTAAACAGTACGCGGCAGAGAGCAGGAGAAGTAATGTTTCAAACTAAATACATAGGTCAAGACCTAGGACAGATGAGTCATGACGGAGGGAGGGGGGAGAGATAATCCTGGAGGTAAACTGAATATTTTACAATTTGATCAAAATGATGCTAACAAAAGGAAACACAAATCCTGAGGGATTTCAGAATATGACAAAGAAATAAGGTATATATGAATGAGAGATGACAAAGAAATGAGGAATATAAGAAAGCTGGACAGCAGCTATGCATGTGCAAGTGCAACCTGAATGATGAAAGAAGAAATGCACAAAAATCTAATGACGAAACCCAACTTATAAATAGCAAGGTTGTGGAAAATGGAAAGCATAGCAAAGCAGTGAGGCACCACTAAGGCTATTTGTGGCTTTAGCGGCAAAAACCGCAAAGTCAAAAACCGGTCCAGTTTAAATATGTATAAATATTCAAAAATATATGAAAAATTCAAGAAAATCTAAAAATTCTACAAATGCATATTTGATGATTTATAGAGACCCTAAGCATGAAATAAACATGTAACAATCACACAATATTAAGAAAGTACTGTACAGAATGAGACAGGAGCTTTGAAGAGGATGTGGCAGTGCTTCGAAGAGAAGAGGTGGAGGCGGAGTTGGGGCCGGGGAGACAGAGGAGCTTCACAAGGAATAGAGAGGAGGAAAGGAAAGCTTTAACGAAGAACAAAGAGATGGGGCTTCAACAATGAGAGGAGGTAGAGCTTCAATGACGAGAGGATGATGAGAGGCAGTGGATCTTCGAAGAAGAGCAGCGGTGGAGCTTCACCGAGAGGCGATGGTGGAGCTCCGACGATCTTCAGCGATGAGAGGTGGTTGCGGCGATTTTAAGTTATGATTTTTTTTTTTTTGGTTCAAACAGTGGAGAGGATCAGGAAAAGAAATGGGTTTTAAGTTTAAAAAGCAGGTCGGGTTCGAGTCGGGTACAAAAAACCCATTTACTTAAGAATTTGGGTTGGGTTTGTGTCGGGTACAAACCCAATAATTTGTATTTTAAAGCGTTGTAAAGTGCTTTTACGTGCTAATGGCCGCTATTTCGAGCTTATAGCGCCACTTTCGACCATACTAGTGCGGGCATAGACTGCTACCACTATTGCAGCCACTAATGTGCCGCTATTTACAACACTGATAAATAGATTCTGAAACAAATTGGTTCCAACACACTTATGAGGTAGTGTTTGGATAAGAAGCACAAAATCTAGGTTCCTATTAGGAAGTCGTTAGATTGATACCTTGTGAACCAAGTGGTCAACACACTAAAAGTTAACATATGCGTAATTCATTAATTTCCAATCACCCATGTACGACATGTATGTGACCGCTGCCACATAACCCCTCAAAGTTGCTCTTAAAACAGAAAAGTAATCAGATTTGAAGTCAAAAATCATTAAGGATCTTTGTTTGATTAGGATTAATTGATTAATTAATAGCTTCAAATCTTATTAGGTTAAGTGGGATTGACTAGCTAATCCATTTTATAACTAATTATTATAAGGGTTGTAGAAAGCTTCACAGAAATAAGATATTATTGAAATTACTATCCTTAATTATTTAAATTGACTGAATAAATTCAAATTTGATCATTAATTAAAGATTTGAAATAAGTCAAATTAGAATCTCCATATTTAGAAGACATCAAATTAGAATTTCAATCTACTAAGGGTTATAAAAGAATAAGGTTAAGCAAATATTTAGAGAGAATCAGATTAGAATCCAAATTTAATTAAACTAAAAACATTCAAATTAAACCCTCAATCCAAGAAAAACTACAAAATTAGGACTTTTTCTGTTCATAAAAATGCATCAAAATTAGAATCTAAATCTAGGTAAACAGGAACCTCCAAATTATGACTATTCAGTAAAACTTACGAACAGTAGTATACCTTCCTCATGCATTACTATGTTACCATACATTTCTGTTCCATATTATAGTTTAATGTTTATGTATTAGTTTATTCATTGAGAAAGAATTATTTTAAAAAAGCCATAAGAAATGTTTTCAGGAAAGTAAATTATTGTACATTTTTAAGTTATACTCATTGCAAAGTATACCATGCAGCCCACAGATATTTGCTCAATGGTTATGTGAAGAAACAGCAATTCATGTTTATAATCTTAATTCAACATAAATATGACAAAATTTAAAAGTTAATATGTTTAATTGGTAAATTAACCAAAATACTGACATGTAAACCAAATGTCCAAAGGGGCAATTGAAAAGTCTATTAAGGCCTTAGTTACCAGTCTTACCACTTGGCATTGAATAAACATACGACACAAAATAAAGCATAACAGGTATCCCCTTACAGGAACATATGAATGAATCGCTAATGCCTGCGGGCTAAGTGAAGGGAGAAAGGTACAAATGAAAACGAAACATGTTTGCCTGCTGGCAAAGTGCTTGTTTGTGATGGAGAAGATCACTGTAAGCCAATTTGTCTAGGAATGATCTCTGTATCAGGGGAGAAGGTAGAGTTGTCCAACTTATTCATTATACAGCTTCAAAGGTGGATGAGTAGAGAACTACATCCACCTTCCCCATTAAAGAGAAGAAAAGTAAAGGGTATCATGCATTATCTAAGAAAAGAAGAATGAAGGACTCTTTACACTAGGAAACCACTAAAATCCAAAGCATGAGGTCCAGAATCACGAAAGTCAAAAAACAGAAAAGGATACAATACACACTCAGTAGGGGAATAGTGTAAAAAACAAAAGAATCGAGATAAACTCAAAAACTGCAAAGATATTCACAAACCATCATGCATGGTCAAGAATTTTGAAGAAATATAAAGATCAAATACAACCAGAGCATTAACATGCTTCTCATTAGTGATTTACCGCATAAAACATGCACATATACCTGATCCAAGGTGATACTCTGTGTTGAGGGCTCCGACGAAAAAACAACCTTGTCATCAATGCTAAATCCAATGTTATACACAGTAATCATCTCCATGGCGGATTCCTTCACAATATGGGAAGAGGTTAACAGTTTGCAAGATAAATTGCAGAACAGGAGAAAATCCAAATACAGCAATAACAAAAAGGCTGTGTAATCGAAGTAAGAGGTTAGCCGTTGATTGCTGACAGTGACATCTCTACAAATACGAAGCAATTTTATTCTTCATTTTGTTTTTTAAGCAAAAGGGCATATTATAGGCAAAATAAAGGAACTCATATACAGCACAATAGCCTGTGATGAGAAGCAGTATGCTTTAAAGAATAGACAAATTGATGTATGTTAGGCTTATCAGCTACTTTACTTGGGTACTTCTAATATGGAGTTGTACCTGTACCCAACATGCGTCGTACCCGTACCCGACACTTCTTGGACACTCCTTGAATATATGCATATATTTATTCAGACCTGTACTCCATTATACAATGGATGCTTAATTTAAAACACTCGTCATACACTTCTTGGATATTTATCCTATACTTCACATCCATTTTTGTAACTTGTTGCGTAAGGGTGGAGTTTGTTTCAGAGCGATGATTATATTCCATGAGTTTCAGCCTTGTCCCTGTACCCTACCTTTAACAAGTTTGTACCTGTATCCCTACCCGTGCAGCTTGGCTTATCAGAAACAATAAGTGCAAATGAATTTATACAGACATGCTAGTTTATAGAAATTTGTAATAAATAGATGATTGAAAAGATTATACTCATTGTTGTCTATAAATATCATCATATCGTAAAAGCATAGGAGAAGATGTGTCTTCTTAAGAGAGTAATTTCAGAAAGGTGTCTATGAAAAATCAGTTCAACCTGCCTCCAAGTTAAACGAGCTATATCAAGTGTACACAACTTGAGAATGACTGACTCTTATTAAAATCAATCAAAAGTATACAGCTTGAGAACACAGTAGCCCAAATGTGGCTTGATTTTACAGTAAGACTTAATTCCATCAAAAAAAGTGAAAAATCTTACTTTATTTCCATCAAAATGAGGCATGTTAGACTTCACGGTGTTCCTTTGGGAGTTAAAAAGAAAAATCATCAAGGCGCTTAGTGGAATAAAAGAAGTTCAGGGGGGGTTTATGTGGAAAACCCCTCAAAGTTCAGTGGGTTATGTGGAATTAAAATAGTTAAGTGGGTATCTCAAAAAGGCCAAAGCTAACCACGGGCTTATGAAAATTACCCAAATATAAACTACAATACTAAATCTACTATAGACAATAAACGTCAATTACAAAAGGGAATAGAAATACTATCTCTATTATAATACTCTAAAAAGAAATAAGCAAATTTTCTCTGTTACAAACGTTGTTGTTTATAGAACGAACCGAAGCACTCCCATGTAATATTGCCAAAGAAATAAGGCTTGTTTCATAATTAGCTTCTCCCACACATAACCTGGACGGCATAGTTCCTGAAATTTTAAAGAGGAAAACCAACTAAGCATAATAGCAACAAAGACATTTTAAGACAAAGAAAAGGAAGAAACAATTATATGTTTCCATCATGAAAAGCAAATGCAAATGTTTTCAAAAAAAAATAAAATGGTAAAACCAAAGGGTGAAAGAAAATGTTAACAGTTGAAGCTTATCATGGAAGATCATGAAGCATAGAGATGGTTGTAAATATTATATGGTATGAGAAGGTAATAATTCATCTCGTTCATAATAGCATCAGACAGGTTCTCTAGTCCTAGAACGGTATTTTAAACTTAAAGGCGAAAGCGAAGGTAAGGAGACAAGGTCCTATATCACCCGGGGTTGAGAGGACACAATCTTGTTGGCCTCCTCTTATAGCATGGAACCTCATTGGCCTCCTCTTCTCGCATGCAGTCTTGCTGACTTCCTCTTCTTGTATTCAACCTCTCTGACATCTTCTCGTGCTTAGTCCAGCTGACTTCTTCTTCAAGCATGTAGTCTACCTCTTCTCAACCCAGCCTCACAGGCCTCCTCTTTTTGTGTGCATTCTCGTCGGCTTCCCTTTCTCGTGTATAGTCTCGTCAGCCTCCCTTTCTCTTGTATAGTCTCGCCGGCCTCCCTCATGTATTTATTGGTTTGCAACACAAGTTTTATTTACAACATGAGTTCCATTGACAATGTACTATGTTCCTTCAGTTTCTCTCATAGTTGGCTTTGCCGATGTGAGGGAGTATAAAGAATAATGAGTAATGGATTGCTTAGATTCATTACAATGTTTGGGCATATTGGGGCTTGAATGGAGGATATTGCCACAAGTCTAGATTCATTGTGCCACTATATTACAAGTGTTGGACCATATACATAAGGCTTGATTGTAGGAGTTATTCGAAAGTATTGTTATAAATAACCTTGCATGTAGGTATTCATCTGTACCTTCAAAGAAATAAAAAATTGAAATAGTTCATGTTACCAAGGTTTATAGTGAATGTTAACAAGATTCCAACACTGCATTTAATCTGTATAGAAACTGTCTTTACTACTATGATAAACTTAAAGCTATGTACTACAACAAGGTACAAGCTATACTACTGTGAACATTTGCTAAATGGACTCCACATTTTTCCAGGTCTTTCGAACTTTCAACCTCGCAGTATTCCCCTAAAGACCAAGCTTGTAACTTTGAATTCAGTAAGTATCAGAAATAATATTTGTTCCTTTATTAACTTAGGTTTTGGCTATACTGTTAGGTTATAACAACCCCACCCCACCCCCACCAAAAAAAAAAGCGCAACAAAAGAGATCCTCTTTACTCGAGGAAGTAGTGAGTAATATTAAACAATGTAAAAAGGAACAAAAAAGAATCAAAAACTTTACCAGTCACCAAAGTGTTGTGGCTGAAAATTTTTGCATTACTACAAAGATCCCATATACGTAAGTTCCCATCAGAGTGAACAACAAATAGCAATTTTGTTTGAAACATTTCAGATATCACCATATCTTGCACAGGCCCTACAGGCTTCCCCCTGAACCACAAGACATCACAATATTCAAAGAACAGTTTTAGAAAACTGATTTATGAAATCAAATTTATACAGATCACCAGTTATTTTACAAGATGAGAAGTCATGATCATGGAATAATTAGAATTTCACAGAAACAGGTGCCCTCCTCGCTCCCCCCGAAAAAAAATAATGATAAGTAAATAACAAAGAAAAATCAAAGTATGTATCTATATAATGGAATATTTCAAGCTACCATATGACATTTCTTACGTATCTTGTTAATATACGATGTGCGTTAGCTCCTTCTTCCACGCTAACTAAGATATTTTCCCATCATGTCTACAGTCTAAAAGATAGGCATAATAACTTTATGAGAGGTAAAATCACATAAGGATTTGCCGTATAAACATCCAGTGAAATAAGGGGATTGGTCAAATCACAGTATAAACAATAATGCAAAACTAAGAAATCTATAGACGTAACTTAAAGTATGTCTCACATAATTACAGCTTAAAGATCCACTGGTTACAAGAATTTTAAATTCATCCAAACCCACTCTTCAATTAGTATGAAATTGCAAAGTTCCAATTCCATTAAAAATGGACTTGGAGTTCATCGTGTTTCTATGAAAAATGAAAAATAAAATATTATCATAATGAGCAAAATCCAACTATAGAAATTTAACATCATGATCATATAGCCTTAATGCATACTGCATACATGACAACCTCTCATATTCCACTTACATTCCACCCATATACGAATCTAAAATCAAGGATTTCAATCAAAGAACAAAATAGAAAATGTGACCTCCACATTTCTTAGTGTTAAAGTCCACATAACACTTACTTCAGGAGTTGGAAGGAAATATAAATCAGCCCTTTCCTATTAATCATAATACATATTTTTAGTATGTAAGTACCATACAATGACCTATTCACTTGATTCAGCAATTACTTAAATTAACCGGATATATCTGCTGCTGTAGAAATGTTTTGCTGTAAGCACATAGATGTGGATTTATGAACTAAAGTAGTTCTTAAACATGCATGACCTGCTTATGACAAATGAGATTTCAACAATGACTTAACATCATCCAATAATCAGAGATTTGTTAAATTTATCCAGCATAACAACCAAAATACTGATGATCATGGAGAATATCACAAAGTTCGCAAGAGCAATTTTCCTCAGTCCTGACTCTCTAGACAAGTACCAGAAAGAAGAAAAAATTTAATATTTCATAATCAAAATAGTAGAAATGACACCCCGTTTCAGATGCAATCATTAAATAGCAAATAAAATGACCATCCATTTGTTACATGTATTATAAAGAGAAAATACCTTGACATGAGGTTCCACAGGCGATTTATCCCTAAATCATCACGTATCTCACTCATGAAACCTGTGCATCCAAAGAAGAAAACTATATTTCCTATGATGATCTAAAAATTAATATCAGACGAAAAAGTGTCATCAAATAAGCAAAAGTTAGGCATAAGTTGCCAGCAGCAGCCTTTCCCCGTAAAAAGGGGAATTGGGCTGCGGGGGGGTGGTGCTGCATGCAGTCCAAGCAAAAAAATCATACGAACAACAAAGCCTTAATAAAACCTGGAGCTTTTGGATCAAGTTTTCCCAGTTGGTAACAGCTAATAGAGCCATCCATACGTCCAGTTAGTAGACACCCTGATGTTGCTGCTGCAGATGTTATCTTTGCAATCTGAGTGGGAGTTTGCACAGTAACTTCTATAACATCATTTGTAGGGAAGTTTGAACCAGAAATATAAAGAAACGGTCTTCTCAATTGAAGAAGATAAGCAACTCCTGAGACAGTTAATGCATAGAGCCAATATGTCTCCCCTGCTGGGCTCTGAACCTGCATAAACATATACAAATTTACACGCTTAACGTCAAAAACTTAGAAAAAAACATTCTTTTACGGATACTAGGAGAGGAAGGCTGAATTTGAAAATCAGGAAAAGATACTAAACTCACCTCATTTAAGCATAAAAATGCAAATGGACTAAGTTCATCCTGGAACACAATATGCAGCCCTTTCTCGGGCATTTCTCTACAAGCAAAGACTTCAAAAATCTCAAGAACATTCCGGAGGTTTTTGTGAATTCTCCTGGATAAATTGAGGCCAGCAGTGAATATAAAAATGTAAAAAATAATAATAAATAAATAAATATCAACCAGAAAATAGCTTATTAGAAATATTGAACAAACTGATCTCTGATGGTAACATGATCAAATGGTGCTTGTAAGACCAACCCTTTCAGTATAATATCATCATCTGGGCAATAACCTTTGTCTGATTTACAACAGCTAACAAAAGTAAGGTTGTTTGAGGTACACAATAAGCATATCGATTTTAAGCAATCAAGAGAAACAAAGAAATGGCAGCATAAACCTTTTCCTAAGATTGATTGAACAGAAAAGCCGAGTTCAAAAACAAGAAGGTTTCATTTATTGTTGTGATATATTTATTGTCAATTAATAGAGTCAGAGAGTTGTAAACTAGATGTTTGATAGTGTGCATGATATAAAAGGATAAAATGAAAGGAGAAGGTTGAGAAAATCGCACACATAAAGAATTGAATAAAATAATCATTGGGTCGATAGCACAAAATAAGGGATAAGAGAAAACAGAAATGATAGAAGTTCAAACATCATCCAGACCTTTCATAAGACTTAAGAAGGCTCAAGGAAGATCATGCAAATTTGAAACTTCATGTTAGACAAAGATTAACATTAGCCGCAATTATACAAAGTTCCAGCATATGCATACATAGGTATTAGGTACACATGCAAAAAAAAAATTCCATGAGTGAGTCTGCAATTTGAATGTTATAAATGGAACTTAAATAAAATGGATATGATATAAAATCCTGATTGAAGGAGCTGACTCCCTCTTTCTCTCCCTTTTTGTGTGTATTGTGCATGTATGCACTGTGCATGTCTCTATCAATGTTGAAAATAACAATAATGAACAGCATAATGCTCACCTCTCGATAACGTAAACGCAAAATGTAAAGCATAACAGAGATTACATGTTTTATTATTTACTTAAATATTTAATAAATGATAACGATTTTCAAATATAATAATAACAATTTTCAAATATAAAATCATAATTGTCAAATATAGCATCACAATATCTCAACAGTAATAAGTCATTTATGCTTAACCAATCTAAAAGGGAAAAACTTCGAAGTTTTAAACAAAACAACATAGAAGACTAATTATCAAGTTTTTAATAAATCATTCCAAACAAGATGATGACTCATTCAAATCCATCACACTGCATGCACAATTTCACTATCCTAAAGCAAATAATCATCCTCTTCTAGGATGCTGTTTGCATCCTCCAAATCGGTAAAATCCCCAATGTGTATGTCTTCAACGGGCTCCTTCTCCTTTTTGTACTAAGGATGCTACGAAAAGAACTTCAATTAAATTTCAAATATTCAATTAAATAAATATAACATCCAAAGTCTTACGACAACAATCAACACTTTTTTTAATTTTTTGATGGAGCATCTTTCTTGTCTTTCATATAAATGGCAACAACATCAAGATACTCAATATCTTCATGGCCATCTAGTCAACTCGGATTGTCGGGAATATAGGATCTTCCTCCTCTAGTATTCATTCATCATTAAGAGGTACATCCTCCAACAAAATTGGATCGACTTTTTGTGCTTGCGTTAGCATATTTCACTCTTAATTTGATGTTGTATATGGCATAGGCAAGAGAGTTAAGGCATTCCTACTCCAGACAGCATCTCCTCTCTCAAGAGACCTTCAAGAAATTATAAAGAACTAGTAAACTTCTAAGGCTAAAAGATACTAAGCTATCTTTAAAACTTGAAATTTCCTTTATTAGCTGAAAACTGCTCCAGTTGTGGTCATACTGGTGACATAGTGGGTGAGAAAATACGATCTGCAAATAGTTATAATGTAAGAGTGTCCTTACAGAATCTCTCCCACAAAGAAACTATCATTTCGACATCAAAAATTTAACATAACAAAACACAACTACCAAATTAAATTTGTTGGACGAGAAGCAATAGTCCTTTGAACTAGCTCAAATCCAAACTCTCTTATCCTTTGAACTAGCTCTAGATTAGCTTGTGCTCTCTCGTTGACGATAGATATCATGTGAACCATGGACTCATGAAGTCCTTTTCTTATATTTGTATGCTTGCCAAAATTCTTCTCGTAAAAGTATCTGGGATTTAGGTTGAAGTAATAAGTAGCACATTGATAAGGTAATGCAACATCCTCGATCATCTCTTATCATATCTTATAAGCTATAATTCCATAAATGCGTGCACTTCCTCTTTATCCTACTGTTGGCCTATGCAATCTTCCCTTTTGCAATATTCCGCCTCTACAATCTTCTCATTTGCACTCCCCATCACCTTATACAAAAATGGCACAGAGGGCCTCATAACTGAATCCACTTCATAAGGACATAAACCAGCGTAAGTTTAATGGTGAAACGGAACACCACTTGTCACCAAAATACCCTTGAATAAAGAATCGCCTCCTTACCCTTAACTCTATCTAGATTCATCGTCTAATTTCCTCTAAGGAACTCGTCAAAAGAATGTGTTCCTCAAAAGTTACTTTAATAAATACGATATTTGTAGTGTCGTAAAGGAAGTGGCAAAACAAGTCATAGCATGCCTCAATTGCTCCTTCTAACTCATGTACTTCCTCCTCCTGATGTATCGTCATCTTCCTGATGTCTTCTAACATCAAATCTATATGATGTACTGCACAAAGTGTCTGATATAGTGATTTCCTTATGTTCATATTCTTTTAATGTTATATGAATGATGGATAGTGCAAAGGAGAAGATTGTAGAGGCCTATGGTGGAATAAATAGGACGTACGTGCCTTACTAAAATTTTAGTTATAAAAGACGATTGGGTGCTGCATTAACCTATCCTTGTCAATATTGATGCTTATTAGTCATTACATTAACCCTAGATACTTCTACGGGAATGATTTTAGCAAGCATCCGGAAGACCAAAAGTGAGGAAAGGCTTTTAGAAGTGCATCATTTGTGTGATCCAATTATCAGCGAGAGCACAAGCTGATGTAGAGTTGAAGTTTTATAAGGAAAGAATAAAAGAGTTTGGAGCGAGCTAGCTTGAAGAACTCTTTTATCACAATCCAAGTATTAATTTTGCAATTATTCATTTTTATATGATATTTAATTATACAACAATGACATTGTGTTATGTTGCTTTTGATGTCTAAATATATAACTTCTTAGGGGGAAAATTTTGGTAAGGACACTCTCACACTACAATGATTTACAGTTTTTGTCTTCCCCTCACTACTCGTGCATATGCGAGCGCAATTGGAGCACACGTAATGAGAATTTAAAGTTTAAAAGGTGGCTTCATATCTTTTAGCCTCAAAAACTTACAAGTTATCATTTCCTAAATGTCTATAGGAAGAGGAGATATCATGTGGAGCAGGAATATGTTAGCTCTCGTCTATAATATGTCGAACATCAAAATAAGAGAGAGATGCAAAGGAATGGCGCGAAAGATGGATCCAATTTGTTGGAGATATCTTCTGATGATGAGTGAATAGTAAAAGAGGAAAAGTATTGCCTTTTGAATGATCCAAGTTGGCTAGATGGTGATGACGAAGATAGGGAGTATCTTGCTCAATGTTTTAAAAATAGGCTGATTTTTTTGATTTATCGCCGATATATAACTTTTGGCCCATGGCTTATACAATTTCTACAGAAATTTATCGCATATCGTTTTTGGCCGATTTGTCCCGATATATCGGTGTAAATCTGATAAAGCAGCCGATTTCACCTAGGTTAAAAATCGCCCGATTTTTTATAATTTACATTTTAAGTGAACTGGCTCAGGTTTGGAGGCAAAAACCCTCTTTTTTCCATACCCGACCCGCATCCCTGAAATAAATATCATGCTATCCAATTCTATTTTACATTCACTCATCGTGTAAGCTTAATTCTCTTTGCTTTCACTGTTCTCTCCCCTAAATCGCTTGCAAATTTCTCACTCGAAGACCTCTATCAACGACCTCTCTCGAAGACCCTCTTTCAATATTTTATTAAATGTGCTTAGATTATATTTTAGGACATTATATTAAAAATGCTCACCATCCGACATGATACTCCGATTTTTACTACTTATCCCCGATATATCCCCGATAATAGGGACCTGATATGAATTTTGGCCGTCCGATAAATTTTCGATAACTGATATTTAAAATATTGATCTTGATATTGTTACCATTAATGATCTAGCTATTGCGGAAGAAGATAAGGAAGTTGCTCCGCTAGCAAAGAAACAAAAAGTCGAGAGTTTTGTCAGCTTCTCGAAAGCTTTGGATGTTATATTGATCACATCTTTGATATTTTAATTGAAGTTCTTTTTAGAATCCTCCATGCATAAAGGAAAAGGAATCGCCATTGCAAATGTAACCATTGAGGAATACATTGATCCAGAGGATGCAAACACCATCCTAACAGAAGATTATTTAGTATTTTTAGAATAGTAAAATGTAGAAGCAGTGTGACAGACTCATAACAGTGTTCTACTTTTCTGTATGATTTATTAAAACTTAGAGAGTCACATTTTTATGTTATTTTGTTTAAAAACTTCAAGTATTTGTGCTTTTGGATTGGTTGTTCAGCATATATGACCTATTTTTCTTAAGAAATTTGTGATGATATTTTTATAATTGTGAGGTTATAGTTGAAAATTGAGATTATTATATTTATTAGAATCATTGTGAAATGTTTTTATATGTTAGTAATTTATATAAATAATAAAACACAAATTTTACGTTATTGGGTGATGAGCATTACATATGTGTCATTACTATTTTCAACTTTATTTTAGCACCAGTAAATAATTAAAAAAGAGCCCCTAATTCTATTGCATGGTTTTTAACATATGACAGTCCTAGGTAAACATGTTTTCGATTATAAATTTCAAATTACATGCAATACTAACAAACATTAAAGGCCAATGGACTACAGGTATCCCCAAGTACTACAACGAGCCGAACACTTCTCAGTGATACAGGTATCCCGAAGGCCAATAAATACAGGTGCCCCCAAGAACTGTAAATTATACAAGCTAACCAATTAGAACAAGTTGAGACCTCTTCAGGTTACCACAGCGAAAATTTACTAAACTGTACATTTCAAACTTATTTGTTCTTGAAACTGACATCAGATCTTTACATCTTCTGTTCTCGTTCTCTTGGTAGTGAGCTTAGAAATAACCCTAGCAGTAAGAACTGGGAGAATCGATAAATTTCCTTATAATGTCTAATCGTCCATTTCTTTCCTAATCATGTGACTGGCTTAAGTACAAACTGCTAAAAACAGTAAAGGAGATGGCCGGAGTTACCAGAAGAGGTACGCTGGAGTGTCGCCGGGGATGACGTGGCAGGAGGCGATGTCGCGAGAGATGGTGGGGGCGACGGGCTCCGATTGAGGAGAGGAGGTAGAGGAGGAAGGGACGGCGAGCTCGATCCACTTGATCTTATCGCATCCGACGACGGGGACCTCGACTCCGGCGAGGGATCGAGCGGCGGAGGCGGCCGCCATGGCCGAAGAGGGGAGAGAGAGGGGAGCAAGGGTTTTGGAGGGATTTTGTTGGGGGAGAGAGAGAGAGAGAGGGAGAGGGGGGAAATAAGAACGGGTTTGGATGCTGGATTGTTAGAATGGGGCGGTTTATTTATGTTATGGTGATACGAGTCCGGATCCGGTGTTTTCGGGTTTCGGGTCTCCGAGAAAAAGGATCAACTATCATTCAGGCTTACATCTCTGTGGATTTATGAAGGGGTATTTTCGTAGAAATCACCTTATATATATTTTACAAAATCACCTTTGATTTTCAATTTATACGCAAATCATCTTTAAAATGGATTTATTCCAATCAACCATCTCCTAATCATAATTTTAACTGAAAACTCAAAAATATCCTTTAAAAACTCACAATTAACATGCGTGACTTACTTTCTAAGGTTGCGTTCAGGAAACAAGGTGTTTTACCAGTTTACCTCTTTTTGGGCCCAAAAATGAAATGGAACTGTTTGGGAATCAGAGCGTTTCTTTTGGGCTTAACACATGACCCAGCCCAAGCAAAACGATTTTCTCAAATACCAAAAAGATATTTGAGATTAAGCATTTCTATTTTCTCCCCCACTGAGACTCATGCCTCCTTGCCATACTTGTTTTTTCTATTCCCCTACTCATATCCTCTTTCATTTTCATGAGTTTATTGGGAATTTTACTCTAATTTGTATGTATTTGCAGTTAGACTTGATATTGCCCCCCAATTTGTGTCAATCCCATTTTGCCCTATTTTTTTATTTCTCTCCAATTTTACCCTAAACTTTAACAAATTATTTTGTGGGATAATGATTGTTAATTTGATTATTTTCTCCTCCTTTTCTCTACTTTTTCTCTTATTTATCTAATTTTTCTCTAATATCTCAAATGGTGAAGGAAGCAAAGTGCCGTATTTCATTTTTAAAGTGATTAACATAAACCCAACTATAGTAAAATTTATTGAATTTCAACCACCATTATTTCCTTTTAAAGTGATTAACGTTACCCAACTATAACACATTCTACCAACACACCGGCAGCAAAGATGAGGGTGGTCGTCGTCGGAGATGGGGTAGCGGCGATCGTCGGTGATGGCAGTGGTGAGGGCAGTGGCGCAAATGGTGGCAACGATGGTCGGGGTGGAAGCTTGATGGTGGGTTGGTAGAATGTGTTATACAAAGCCAAACTATTGTTTGACCAAAAACCTAACATTGGTGTTTTGAAAATGATTTTGGAGAAAAACCACAACACCATGGTGTTTTTGTAGAGAAACAAAACAAGAAAAACACAGTGACATCCAAACATACCCTTAGACAGCGTTTACTTGACTACGGGATTGGGATTAGGACAAGAGGTAGGATTGAAATTAGGTGGGATTGGGACTAACGATTCCATCCCATGTTTACTTCGCTTTATCCCAATCACACATCTTGTCCCAATCCCACTACCATTTTAAAGTAAACAAAAACAGTCTTAATATCCCCATGACTAAAAACATCCCTTTCATTATTTTACGTTTTTCAATTGTTCGATCAAATTTTTAATTTTATCAACTGTAAATAATTCTATAAAATTTTTCTTTTCTGAATACATGACTAAGCTTCATGCTATGCACAAGTTTCCAATTTGCATGGCTATAAAAGAAAAGTTGGGGAACTGAGAGCACTGAAATTGGAATCACCTCAACTTCAAGCAATGTACCTATTAAACATCACTAGTGCTTCTTGTTATGGAAATAGCTCGATTGCATGTATTCAAGCAACAATTTACTTAACTTCATCTCTGAAAATTTTCATTGATGTCCTTGAATCTTAGTCACATAATACAAATGTATATGGTTATAAGTACAATTGTTTTCTAACATCAAGAAAAGAATTGTAGGTAAACAAATACATAAAACATGACATTCATATGATTTCAACATTCAATGTACATAAACTACAAGAATTTTACAACTAAAATTAAACATCAAGTAATTGACATCAAGAAAAAAAATTAACAATAAAGTAAAAATACTAGTACATAAGGCATTAAAGCCAATAATATCCATATAACAATACAACATAGTTCAACATACAATCAGAGCTTAAAAAATAAAGATAAACCCCAAATAAACAGTACAGAAGGATACAACCTAAACATCAATCACCAGAAGAAAAGATAGAAGCAGGTAGCTAGAAAGTCTCATCGGTTTAGCTCTCCACTCAATAGCATCCTCACAAATTCCTCTTTCCTCTCAACCTCCTCAAAAGTAAAAAATATATCAAGCCACTCATTGTCTTTAGCTAGCATTGCAGCAACTTTAATTTGATCTCTCATGCTAAAATTTGTGAGCTTCATCATCTCCTTGTTTAGGTTACTTCTTTTCTTACTCCACTCAAAGTCTACACTCATCTTTTCAGCTAAATTATCAAGAGATTTGCCAAATATATCAAATTTATTGTCAATAGAAGAAGCAACATCATGTAAGACATCATCATTGCTCCTTCGCATTCTCTTCCTCTTGTTGTTCGTGCTTGAGATTGATCCACTATCAGCCTTTGACTCATCCAAGCTTGCCGCATCATCCAATAAGTCAAGTTCTTCCACGATATCTACTGCTGTTTTAGCCTCCTTCCCAGTAGCTCGATCCTTGCCAAATATAATGCATAACTCTGCATAGTGGGAAAATGGCGTGCTCCTCCATTTTGTAGCAGCTTTGTGAGACTGCAAGTATAATAAGAGGCAAAATAAACAAAATTATCACAGCTCATGAGATACGACAACAAAAAATCATAATATGTGAAAACTATTGTTACATATATGTAAATGGATCTGTAAGACAATAGTGGCTGATACATAGGGTTCACTAGGGATCAGTTAGTACTAATTTTGAGTACCAGAGTTGAATCCCAATCCTAGCCTAATCCTAATCCCTTAGTCAAGTAAACATAGGATTAAGTCCTAAACCTAGGACTATTAGTCCTAATCCCAATCCCTTAGTCAAGTAAACGCTGCCTTAATGTTTAGATCTAATTAGGATACAAGTCACGTACCTTAAATATGCACTTTTTAGGTTAATTTTTGTTATTTAAGTGAATGGTTGGCTAGGAGGTGGTTGATTGGAACAAAAGCTCACTTTAGAGATGTTTACGTATAATTGAAAATGAAAAGTGGATTTTGTAAAATTACCCCATTTTTTAGATGGTTTCTATAGAATTTTTTTTAAAAATTATGCTTAAGATCTTCATATTTATTAGTTCATGCTCAGAATCATTTCAAACTCCTAGAAGAGGGAAGATAAGGTAGGGGAAAATGTAATGAGATGCAAGGAAGTATATATATCTTGTGCATATTGTTTTGTAGGAGAGGAGGAGAGAAAGTTCAATTTATAGTTCATTTCTCTCTCTTCTTGAATCCCTCCAATTTGGAGGGATTCAATTGGAGGGATTCTTCTCTCTTCTCATTTCAAGTTGATTTTATGTTATCCCCAACTCTACCTCAACTCACATTGCCCTATCTTTCCTTCTAAAAACTCTCTACCAAAGGCCCTTGAGTTTTTGGTCCCTCTCCTTACTTCACGTTCCCCTCTACCAAACATTTTCTAAGTTTATATGTTAAGTTTATGGTTAGTTAATTTTCTGAAAGAATAAAAATTCTATTTTGCTCCCATTTTTTATACCTGGAAAATCCAAAAAAAATGAAAAGAAGGATAGAAGGATGAGAGAGGGACGCGGCATCCCAATGACCGATATTGCAAAACCGACTCAGTGATTGATGATCGCCCCTCTCTCCCCCTCCTCTCTCTTTCTTTGAGTTCAGAGATATGCAACAATTAGTGGGTTAAATATGTTAGGGATAACTAGTTTTAAACCTGTGCAATGCACGGAATTGGTTATTCTTGAGCTTGTAAGTCTTTTCTCTAATAGACAAATATCACAAGTATTTAGAATGTTGTGGATCAAAATATTTTAACTGATCATCATTTAATTGCAAATCTGTACAAAATCATCAAAAGATCCTGCTAAAACAAAGCAAATAAAAATTTTAACACGCAATTAAAAATATGGTTATATTTACTTTTTCCATTTGTTGCATGAGAATAATCATATACCAACTAAATCTCTAATCATATGGTAGGCTACCTACTTAATGAACATTAACATTATCATCACAAAAACTAGTATATGAACCTTGCCATTAGAGCTTGCTCATATTTTAGAATACTAATAAACATTAAACATCATATACAATAGTATTAAGGAAATTTCATAACACATCAGTTTTATCACTAGCAAAAATCTATTTTCGTGTTTAATCAAGAGTTCTCAAGAAGAGAAAGATAAAGAAGAATAGATCTAAATGATGAGAATCCAAAGTGTTTCATATCAAAAGCCAAGCCTCAGAAAAACTATCCCAAATAGAAAAATAGTTAGTGGCAAATAAATATAAATAATATGTAAAATCAAAATAGGCGTAAATGGAATCGATATTTATCAAAACTCTAAAGGGGTCAAAGACACGATAATGTAAGACCCGATGAATAAATCTAAAAATAAAGAAACCATGTAGAAACTACTACATTGAAAGAAATAGAATGGATCCTATAAAACTAAAATAACAAATACATGTACAATTTTTTCACACAATAAGTTTCATTGAAATAAATATGAACTTACCCCTTCTCCTAAAATTTATCACCCATTAATATACCTAACTAATATATAAATAATTGTAAGGAACAAAACACATGAATTGTAAGTAACAAATCCCATGATTCTCAATTTCACAAATAATTTACATGGAACCACGAACTTAAATCTACACTTTGTTTTGTACAATTATATGACGATTGTTTTCCATAACGTCTCCAATCAACATATCTGGTTATTCAATAACCTTTTCAATAGGATTACTTGCAACCATTTACTACCGTGTCATTGACAAAGCAACATAGGTCTAAGCTGAAACTATTGCTTCAAGGTAAATAGGCCAATTCAGGCCAATGTCACTCAAAGAACATCATCTAAATGTACTGAGCTATCTTCACCAAAACCTCAATCTCCGAGCTACCAAAACAGATAGCAAATAGTATTGTAAGGTGGTTTGTGTATGAGTTATATTTATATGGATTTAAGGAAAAACATAACATCATAGTTAAGGGTATATGAAGAAAAAATAGTTCAATTAAGTCAAAACTAAAGCCACGGGATTCAGCTAATAATGAAACTCAAACCAAGGTCTTTCTTAACTGAACCAACTTCTCACTTGTGCAATTTAATGAAGTTCAATTTCTCAATATATCTGTAATTTTTTATAGAATCCATTTGGAGTTCTTCTAGCTGATATGACTATCCACCACCATGAATACATGTGCATCACTCCTCCATGTGCAATCTCATTAATCTGGCCAAAAAATAAAGGAACATAAACTACAGAAATTAGTAAAAAAAGCCAGCAATCTACTTTAAAAATAAAAAATCAGAAATAATATATCCATGAGTCTTTTAGCAATTGTAGTTTATCTCTCCGAATACATCACCTATAAATTTTCACACTTTTAAAGACTCTTTGATCCATGAATCAAAATATTAGTAAAAGCTTAATTCTTAATAAGAGCAAATAGGAAAGAGCATGCAATTGTATCGATTCAGGATGTGATAAAAAATATCAACATTGAACTAAGAGACCGAACCATATATTTGGATATTCATATTTGCAAAGAATCCAATCAATACTATATCTAAGCATATAATTGGAGTGATAGAATATTTTGTTAAAATGAGCCAAGCAAACTTCTAAGATCCCTTTCTACGAAAAATATGTCATATATAGATAGATTTATGTTATGTTAACATATTTTGCAAAGAGTACCTCATGCATAGATAAAATTAATTATAATTAAATAAATTGCCAAGATATTACTTACATTGAGCAAGAGTATAGAGGCTCACAATAGCAAAGAATGCAAGAGTCAAGTTTGTTGTTAACTTGTTGGTTCCCATTTAATTTGTATTAAGAAACGCATGTGCTGATGCTTTAGATAGAAGCAAAGCCACTAGGAAAAGACATAATTAAACATAGTTAATTAGCATTAATATTATAATAAAGGTCAATATTTTAAAAAATTAAAAGTACAAATTTGTAATTAAACTTCCTTAAAAGTATCTAAAACGTCTTTGAGCTCATGTAGGTATTAAAGAAATGATTGATCATATTACCCAAGTCTCAGGCTCATATTTTTCTCCTTATCAATTTATAGTTGATGAGCAATCTTCTCATTGTTCTCTAAAACTAGCACGATCTCTCTCATCTTCAGTAACCTGCAGTACATATATGTGCAAAATGAAAAATACAAATTTCTTTCATCTCTATGAATGGAATTAATAAAAGCTCATGCTAAAGTAAATGATAGCAGTAATAAAATAGAAAAAATGAAAAAAAATCAAAGAGACACCAACATAAACCATTAGTAGAGAAATCGAAACATGAAATTACACATAAATATGCAAATGAAAATGAACTTACACATCAAAATGCATAAAATGAACTAATTTACACACATAACAATATCCCCTTTTTTGCTAAATAGGCAAGGACCAGTTCCCTTATGATGACAATAGGCCTTGCTTGGAGGCAAAGAGAGTTCGCAAGGAGAAGAAAGGATGAGAAATTATAGAGCAGATGTGAAAGATGATGAAATTTGAATAGTGGGATTCTTTATTGGAAACAGTTGAGGCAAAGGGAAGGAATGAGGAGATACTGAAGAGAGATTAGTAATTAGCTATAGAGAAGTGGAGAAACAATTAAGAACATTTGATATCAGCTATTGAAAGTTGAAACATTTCTGGAGAGAGATAGTGTTTTGAAAAGATTCCCTACTCTATTTGTAATTGGACCATAAGACTATGGGAATAAAAGTACAAATAATTGAGTCATTAATTGAAAATTGTAGCAATTCAAGGAGAGAAATAAATATAAATTTTTTACTTGTTAATTATAAAGAAATTAAATGGTAAAAATTTTAGGATTTGACTCGTGGCTAAAAAATGCAACCAGATATTTATTTTATTAGTATAGTATTGAAAAGTAACATTGTCCACGACAACGGTCTGCAGTTCATCAGTCGACCCTTCTTCAGATTCTGCAACAATTTCTAAATTCAATATGTGGCTTCTACGCCATATAACCCGGCTGCTAATGGTCTAGCCGAAGCTTTTAACAAAACCATCATTAAACTCCTAAAGAAGTTCGTCTCCTCCAACAAACAAGACTGGGATGAGAAACTTGAAGAGTGTTTATAGGCTTATCAAATGATAGTCCGCACTCCTACTGGCTCCATGCCTTTTTTCTTGGTCTACGGATGTGAAGCTATAATCCCTCTGGAAATTTAAATATCGTCACTGAGAATCGCTCTTGTTGAGACAATGATGACTGAAGAATGTCATCAAAAGCGGCTCCAAAAACTAGAGGCGCTAGATAAATTGAGACTTAAAGCTCAGCAACGAATCAAGATCTACCAGTCACGGATCTCAAGAGCCTTCAACAGGAGAGTCAGAGAACGATCCTTCAAAGAAGACGACCTGGTCTTAGCTGTTCGTCGACTCATGGTCATAACACACAAGACTAAGGGTAAATTCCAACCCAAATGGGAAGACCCATTTGTAGTAGAGACAGTCTACTCAAATGGAGCATATCGCCTAGTTGACCTAAATGGCAAGAGGCTCATGGCGCCAATCAACAGAAAATTTCTCAAAAAATATTACCCTTGATTTGGGTTAATATCAATCTCCCCAAAGAGATTTTGGACACATTTAAGTTTCCACCTATGACCACGAGAATAAGTTCTCAACCTATATTATTGATCATCTTGATCCAAAATCCAATCAAAACCCTCAGCGAGTCATCAAGTTGACACCACACCTCTGCTTGACTCCAAATGCATTACCACCGTCATGTTAACATTACACCTCTGAACGGTTTGCACCCTAATGATCCAATTGGTTAACATTACACCTCTGTCGAACCATTTTGTTGACTGGTTAACATTCCACATCTATCAACTTGTCTTTTCGGATTCAACCGGTTAACATTACACCTCTGTTAATCCGTCCTTGCCAAAAATCAATTAGTTAACATTACACTTCCATCAATTTTCTACCGTTAAGTTAACATTACACTTCTAAACAGTAGTCGTCCTTTGGACTCCTTCGAATTCGACCAGTTAACATTACACCTCTGTCGGAAGTTCTATTTGACACGTTAACATTATACCTCTGTCAAATATTCTAATACTGTCATGTTAACATTACACCTCTAAATAGTACTAACTCAACCAAACTTGATACATTAACACTACACCTCTATCAGTTTGATTCTATCAATTTTCCTCCATAGCAAAGATATTAATACGATATGTTAACATTACACCTCTATCGTACACATATCAAAATGGCAAAAGTTCTTTATTATTAAAAGAGCTAATTTATCACAAAAATTCTAAAGGGAATACGAATAAAAAGATTGTATTCGAGCAATACACTTGGCTATTCTGGCATCCCTAGCTTCAAGAGTATTTTTCTAGGCTTTCTCTCAGAATCCCAGGGTCAATAGAAGCAGCTTGAACTCTGACAGTCTCCAGCCTGGCTGTCTCATCCTGGAGTTGAGAAGCCTTGAGATCCCACTCCTTAGCCAACTTAGATGATTTGAGTTCGAGTTTCTCCTTCTGCTGCTGAGCTGCTTCCAACCGAGCTTGGGCTGCGACAATGACCGCCTTGGCCTCATTGATGGCGGTTTCCTGTTCCTGAATGGCGTTGTTAAGCTTAGCCTGACTACCATCAACAAATGCAAGGCTAGCATTCAGTTCTCGAAGCTTCTTATTAATCTGTTCCATCTCCTTGCGAGCAGACTCTTCAACCTCATGGTGCTTTGCTGAGAGACGACGAAATTGAAGGTTAGCAATACCATCAATGTCGGCCGCGCAAAGCAGTCCAACCTTTGGAATTGAAGCTCGGCCTCGTCGATCATCCTCTTGAAGGGCTCAGTGCATTCAGCTCCCGCAATCGACGTCAAAACACCAAGTTGATTCCTCAACAAGGCAAAAGTGCGATCAGATAAGCTTCTCTTGGCAGCCAAAGCAGATTCGATACTTTGGTTATATAGCTTCATCAAGCTCTTGATCAGAATCTGAATATCAAACTCAATCAAAGCATCTGAGTCAGGAGACGGTGGAATCTCTGTGCGACTTGAAGGACCCGCTTCGACAGAGACCACCAATGCATCCGTGGTTGCTGAAGAAGTGGTTGGCGGGACTTGCACTTGTTCGTCGCCCGATAAGAGATATGGTGCAAGCGTAGCTAACACGCTGGAAACATCCACTTTGGTAGAAACCACAGATGCCACCTTAATCAATGGGGCAACGCTTCTCACAACCAACGCCGTAATCATCGGCATGTCTGTGGGTGCAACCTCAATACCGGTAGTTGTGACCTCCGGCTTAGCAAACTCATCTGCTACTCTGGTAAGATCATCTTCAAGCTGAGGCTCAAAACTCTGCGGGACTATCCTCTCGAAGCAGGAGAAACTGATGCATCGTCATCTTTATCAGATGACTTGTGAATAATCAACCGGCGCCACATTGCAGAAACAGGCACAGGTGCCAGACTTGCCCCTACATCGGTAGTTGGCTCAGGCTCAAGAGCACCAGAAGCACGATCGAAATCAACCGTTGTCTCAAACTCGCCACCAGCAGGAATGGATATAGGAGCCGCTCTGCTCTAGTCTCCAATCTAGGTTCATCATCTACCAAAGAGATAGACAAAGAGTTAGTTATCAAAGCAAAGAAACTATGCAAGACTGGTCAGGAAAAATCGTACATGGCACATAAGAGGAACCGCCTACGTTGCCTTCAAAGCCCGCATCATCAGGCTTGGTAAGCTAGGTGTCGGATTCGGCTTCGTAATCCACCTTCTCCTGATCATCTAGATCTTCTTGATCAAGAGGAATGGGCTCTTTGCCTGCATATAAGAAACACACATCAACAAAGTCCACTTCAAACAAATTAATGCAAAGATATAAGTAAAGCCTACTTGAAGGCTTAGCCACAGGTTCCTGTGTCGGAATCACAGAAGACTCTTCCTTGATTCTTGAAGAACCTCTGGGTACATGGCTTTGCTCGGGCTCTGAAGGCGCTAAAGGGAGATGAGCCTTCAATGGCCTTTTTCCCCGAGTCCCCCTTCCTCTGCAAGGCGCTTCTCGATGAACCACAGATTTAGAAGGTTCCCAGATGCTAACACCAACTAGCCTTTGAGGAGTAGGTTGCCCACTTGGTGCGTCCCAATCTTCATATTCTGGCGCACCTTCTGCTAGAAAGTCTTGAAGTTCAGGAGCTCTACTCTTTGAACCTTTCCTAGCCAATTCCCTATACTTTTAGGTGATCCACTGTAAACCGGTTTTATTCACCTGAAAATTAGAATTGGGGACGATCACCCCGCTGTACCACTTGCAGAATCCTAACATAATGTAATAGTTAGGTAAGTGATGGGGGAGTGTGAATCTAGCCCCTGTAGCCCCGGCGGCGAAATGATACCAAGCACAAGCATCGTCTACCAAGCTCCCAGTGCGCAACAATCCTGCATTCGGATTCCTGACAAAAAGTTGGTCATATCCGAACTGACGAGCTAATCGGTAAGGCCAGTACGACTCGATATAACACTCAGTTCCATTCAACCTAGCAATGAGATGTCTTGGCTTGATGTTGACTAGCCAGTTAAAGCACCTGTTGGATAAGCAAGTAAATCCTTCGGTACCTGCACCGTCTTCAAATTCATCTTCGGGGTTGGTACCATCAATCTGAGGAAAATAACAGTAGAGGCAGTAATGAATCCCTGCAAGGTACTTGACGGTCCATTTCGAGCGCTCATACCTCCGAAGCAATGAGACACCATCTCCACTTGGAGCAGCAGCCGACATCAACGAGGAGCAGTGTGAAGTATACCATTTCATTTTTATATGCGTATGGTAACTCCACTCTAGGGTTCGTGACCCAATCTCTCATACTATTATCCTCTTGGTTCAGGTACTTGGTAGCCAGCTCCCTTAGCCCGTAATGTATGCAACTGACCATTACCGGAAGAAGGGCCAAGCTATACCCGGTGGCGAGCATCACAGCAGGGAATAACACCTTGATAGAAATACCGTCTTTTGGCCGGGAAGGCACAATGCAGCCCTTTAACCAAATTGAAAGGAATCCTGCAAACAGAGCCAACTCAGATATTGGTTCCTTGGCTTGATGGTGAAAACTTTCAAATTTATCCCCCGCATGGAACCCACATTCATCTGATTCGGCAGTATGAAGCACCTGACCCTCATTAAAAATCCGAGTCTCAACTTCAGCCTCCGTCACTGGGTAGATCGAATCGACATTTCCCTTCTTACTAATATTGGGGAATAGATATTCAGTCTAAGGGATGTGAGTAACAGTGGAATCATGCCCAGCGTTCGCGATAACCCTCTGGCAGATAAGGAAGTGGCAAACCAACACCCAGAACACCTCTCCAACATGGGCGTTCTCTCTATAAGCGTTCAACTCTGCATTGGTTGGGAAGAACTCTTTATATGGACGGTCTCTCATCGACAGTCGCGACACTTCAAACATTTAGTGTAGAGCTATCCCGATTTCGCCCACCAAAGTAAAGAAGGTGTTGTTGTCAATATTATACAGCTTCAAAATACTGTACAACATCGGCGCACAAATTTCCACATCGTATTTTGAGGCTCTCACTGCAGAATAAAGCCCCAGTCTTCTCAAGCTCCCCTCAAAAGTAACGAGAGTGTAATCCACTAGACGAATCCACCACTGGGTATCCCTCGATCTTATCCAACCAGAGACTCTAGTATCCCCATCAGGGTATTGTGCATCGGTTTTTGCAAGTTCGTTCCCAAATATGTTTGGGGCTATAGGAACTTCATTGATAGGGGCATCCTCGTGAACAAAGTCAGGACGCAAACCTATGATGCTAACACCGAAAACCCCTTCCTATCGGAAACCACCGTCGTACTTTAAGGAGCTCACCTTGACACTATCTTCTTTGTTGGTGAGGGTGAAGCGCATTATGTGAGGCACGGCAAGGTGCTGCAAGTACATAAAAGACACTTGACGCTCTATCACCGGCAGATAGTAGCGGCGGTCCCCTTAGGAATAATACCAGTGCTCCTTCGCCTAATTAAATACGGAGGTATCATTGGGATTACTGTCCCCAAACAAAAAGTGAGGCTTCTCTGATGTGTCCTCTTTGGGAATGGAGAACTTGGCATCTGTGATCATCTCCCTCAGAGTTTGATAGTCCCCCAACTGGATCGCGTTAATCTGTTCTTGGCTGCTACCCTCTAGGTACAGAGGAATGTGCCCGTCAAAAGCATGCCTCACTTCGGAGTCACAAGTCACATCATGCCCAAAGTGGTTGTGATGGTCGATAGACTCTTTCGATAAACAAACTGCACAAAAAGACGCAAAAATAAGTTAGAAGACAAAGAATGAAAGAAATTAACCAAGTCTTTACACTCAGATGTGAAGATCGCCAAGATAACCATAGCCGAATCTCGCTCATAAGTGAAAGTCATCATAATCAACTAAGTGTTGACAAGATGAGTGAAGTTTGCGCTGATGGCAACGAACTTCAGCACCGTAATCAAATCCACTCAAGAAATTAAGTGGTTCAGACTGGCGAACCTCGCTATGGCGAAGGTCGCTCAAATCAGACTGGCGAACCTCGCTCAAGTGAAGGTCGCTCAAATCAAATTGGCGAACCTCCCTCAGGCGAAGGTCACTCAAACTAAATCACGACCCCCGCCCAGATGAAGTTCACCCAGAAGCCCAACATGCTAACAAATTTCACTAGAGAAGCGAAGCTCGCCACATCAAGCGTCATTGATGGCCGCTGACAAAGCTTCATCGCCGTTGACAAAAGCTCATCGATGAGATCGCGAGCAGTCATAAAAATTGCGCCTTTGGTAGCGAATAAACTCTAAGTGTCCGAAGGCTCTATTTGAAGCTCGATCGGGGCTGTGTTTGGTAGATCCGAAGATCACCATGGATGGGTTCGAAGCTTACCCACTGCCATCTCCAACTGCACCATTGTATCATTAGTTATTGGCTAGCGAGACCCCCTAGCATCACCTCTTCCTCTTGAGATTACATGACGAGGAGCCATTAGAGATTGGTCTTGAGATTTTCGGTGGGTTTTGAGAAAACTAGGGTTTTGAGAAAGCTAGGGTTTTGAAAATCAAAGTGAAGAAGAAAGGAGGTAAACAGTTCTATTTATAGGCTGACCCCGAACTTCGCTGAAGATTTCACCCTGAGCTTCTCCATGAATCTCGCCTCGAACTTCGCCAAAGATTCTCTCCTCGAACTTCACCGAGAACCTCACTCTAAACAACCTTCACCACAATTTCAGGCATAGAAATCGAGGATTCGAATTTTAAATCCTCATAGCGAGCCTCACCTAATAGACTTGATGGGCCTCGCATAACAGAATCACTGAGCCTCACCTAAATGACTTGTTGAGCTTCGTCCAGGCTCACATAACAGCTCCTACTTACTCCTCCCTAGGCCCTATACCAGGGGATGAGAAAAAACTGTTAAACAAGAAGTGCCCCTGTTGCTCCGAACTGGAACATATCAAGAGGAAGAAGCACTTCTTGCAAACTAAATACGACGCCGGGCCTGGGACAGCCAAACGATATCTAATTATATTTTAGGCTCTTATTTGTGGAACCTAATCACTGTCGGAGTCTTCGCTTGTGGAGCTCCAAGGATCTTTCTTCAACTGACATCTCAGTCGTCGAACGGTCTTACGCAGAGCATGGCACTCGAAGCTCCAAGCATCTCTATCGTGATTCAACTTCGCCCCAAGCCTTCGACTGATTCTCAATGATCTACTCAAGCTTGGCCTTCTTAGCCGACAACAAATCCACCAGCTGGAGGAGTATGCGGAGTTTATCCGCTTGATTGCCCCATGTTTGGGCAAGCTCCTGTTGGAGCTGTCTTATTTCAGCTCCTCCATTGAGGAGCATCTCCGGTCTAAGCGACGAAGACTTAGACATGGAGGAGATGGAGATGAACAATTTGGAAGGAAATAGGGTTATTTATAGCCTTTTCCAAATCCAAACTTCCAAAAAAAATCATATCTTTTAAGATTTGATTGGACCGGACAAAGAGGCTAAATCTTAGCCTAAAACTTGGTCAAATCTACAGTGGATCTCGTGTATCCTTGACCAAGAGATTTTAGCCGCAGATCATGGCGCGAATCCAAAGGCATAATCTCAATGACCATCGCCAACTAGCGAACGTCGGTAATCAATGAAATTCGCCCACACAGTTCAAAGTACGGTGAATCTCGCCGATATCCAGAATCAGCTGAACTTCTCTAATTTCTCAACTTTTCCCTAATATTAAAGCAAGCGAACTTCATTCCAAACACAGAATTGGACGAGTACAAGCATTATTGAGCCTACAACACAAGTCTATAGCAAAGGAAGCCACATTCAACAGTACACCTCTGGCAACCAAATAAATTGGAGATAATTTTTAACCCAAACAAGAGGACTCAAGCTACGTTCAACAGTACACCTCTAACTATTGCCCAAAGTATTTTAATCCCTGCTACAAGTTAAATGCAGGATCTTAAAAACTTTTGGGGGGTCTTGTAGACGGTTAAAATATATTTTATTCAGGCCAATGTTCTGCTCGGAATCAAGAAGTGAATGCTCATGGGCTAAACACTTCAAACGGGCCCAAAGTCGAGCCCACAATAGGCTATAGCGAAGCTCGTTCAAACAAGCACGCGAACATCGCCCACTTCGGCTTAGTCCAAACAAGCTAAAAACGAGCTAGACGAAGTTCGCCATCAGCAACTTTGCCCACGATTCAGAAGCAACGACCCACCCACGCTCAAGTGAGCCCCGCCCAAGCACTTTCAGCAAGCTTCACTAAATCAGTAAACTTCGCCAATCAGCCATTTGAGAGCTATTTTCAAGAGGATAACCGTTCCCCCACTATCTCCTACTTTAATGGCCACTTAAGCCACAATTATAGGTCATTAACTCTCTCTCTCTCTCTCTCTCCCCCTCTCTCTCTGCCTATAAGAGGAGGAGGAGATTGTTCATTTGACACACAAAAGCACAACTACAGAGAGAGCTACCAAGAAAAAGAGATCACCAACAGAGAGATCGAACACCCCTACACACGTGCGGCTTTTCTCTATTCGGTTCTAAGAGAAGATTGAGCCATCTTCCAAGCAACCAAATCAGAGACTAACAGTAAGAAACACGTCGTCATAGTCAGACCGTCAACGAAGTACAAGATCGACGCTCTAATTATCACATTTTAATTATAAATCTATACCCTCATTACCTATTTTATATGAATAAAGATATTACTAATAGTTGTTTTTATTTTAATTTACAGGTTAATGGAGTATTAATGAATAAGAGCCCAAATGACTCAAATTCTTTGATTTTCTATCAATTTTTGAAGCCCCAAATATGAAGACAAACGAAGGTCCAAGATATCAAAGTAATCCAAGAAGAAATCGTGTGAAAATATGAAGAAAAGATAAATTCGGTTGGAAACCAACCGGTCGACCAATCGGTCGATCAACCGTTAATAGGATTAGCCGATCAGTTGGTTATATGATTTCAATTAATGGCTGATTTCTCTTTCTTGATGGTCAAGTTTGATCCAATGGTTCACATCAACTCCGTTGGGCTATAAATAGGGGTAGATTGTGAGGGTTTTGAGTGTGAAATATTTTGTAAAAACTCCATTTGGAGAGGAGGGTTACTCTTAATTGAGAAGACCTTCCAAAAATTATAACTTTTATTACATAATAAATAAAATTTTTTACCCATTCAATTTCCTTTCTCTTCTTCTTATCCAAGGACCATAAGGAGGATGAGATGAAGATCAGAGTTGTAGGTTTTCATTTATTTCTTTTGCATTTCTTTTTCATTTCTTGTTCATTTATATGCTTTGTAGTTTAGATTTACTTTCATGCGATTTACTTTCATGTCTTGTCTTTAATTTGTAGTATAGATTTATTTCCTTACAATTAGTTAGATTGTCTTTATTTCTTTTCTTCTCATTTTCTTTTCTTTTTTTTTTTTTATTTCTTTATTTTTATTCTCTTTTTTGTACTTAGTTTTCTTTCCTCCTCCCTCTCTTGATTTCTTTTTATTTTCCAAAGATGTGGAACTAACCTCTTGTGGGGATCTAGATTTGCATGAAACTAGTCTAATTCTCTCTTATATTTGTGAATCACTCTCTTATGCTTAAAAGATCATGTTTAGGCTAATCAACTAGAGAACTAATCGATAGAAGAAGAATTTGATAGTCTATGCTTTCCTTAAGTGATTTGATAGGTTATGCTTATGAATTCTAAGATTACTATCTTGTTGTTATTCTCCTCATGAGTATTGATTTCATTTAGGTGATAATTTGATAGGTTATGCTTTCCTTAAGTGATTTGATAGTCTATACTTAATAAATCTAAAATAAAATATGATAAAAAGAGAATGGTTCATATCTTATAAGTAAGATTAGCTAGTGGATTCAATTCTAGATTCCTTCATATCTCTAATTGAATTCTCCATCTTTTGCTTTATTGATTTATTTTCTTGATCTTGATTTTCCTTTACTCTCTCCTCTCTCTCAATCTTGTTTTCATTTATTTTGCACATAATCCACAATCCATTCTCTAATCTTTTCATGACCACTTTCACCATGTACATAAACTCTTAATTGTCGCGCATAATTTGAGAACCAAAACTTGAACAAACTCTTCCTACTTTCCGTTCCTCGTGGGATCGATAACTCTTTATACTATAACTTGAAGGTTATATACTTATAACTCTAGGACATCATTTAGTCCCCCATCAAGTTTTTAGCGTCGTTGCTGGGGAAGGGCGCCTAAGTAGAATTTTGATTAACTTTGGTTCCTTATTTTGTGTGTTTTCTTTTGTGTAGGAACTTGGAGCTTGAAGATTAAGAGTTGAAGATTCGAGATTGAGGATTTGCCTCCAACGAGGCTTTGCATTGTTTTTGCGTGGGTAACTCTTCTTTCTAGTATTTTCAATTCCACCATTTATATAGTTCACCACATTAGAGACAATTAGGATAAAAAAAATAAAAAAAAGATTTTACATTTGTCGACCCTTATAAACTTCATTTCTTTGATTGTCGTCCATAATAAAAAATAAAAAGATTTTTTATTTTTGCATCCTTTTAGTTGCTTTTAATTTCTAGCGTTGCATTTCATATAATAGTAGGAATTCACCAAAGTGATTTGAGCATCTTGATTTGGCACACACTTGAAAATATCTTAAGGGCAAAACCCACTAATCAAGATAAGGTGAGGGATTTCATCACCCTTTTCTTAGCCCAAAAATTACTAATTCCTCACTACACATACCCAAGCCTCTTAAAATTGATTAGACGTTGGCCCCTAAGGATTCGAGCTCATTAAGGAACAAGAATTCCTTAAGTGAACCGGTCCAAGTTTATTTAGATTAATTGGTGTCTAAGGCAAGGTTTAGGGGTTGCGTAAGGCGCTCTGCAAGGAAAGAGGTACTTAATTGATCTTTGATCTCCCTCTAGCACTATCCTTACCTGGCTAATTACCCAAGTAAAGTTTGATCTTTTCATTAAGGGAATTTTTGGTTAGGAGCTGGTCTAAGTCAAGTTTAGGCTTAACCCTAGAGTTAGGGTGATTGAAAAGTGATTGCCTTGATTTGCTTTTAGTTAGTTTTTTCTTTTTTTTTCTTTTTTCATCATCTTCTTGATTTTTTTTCTCTTTTCCTTTTTCTTAAAATAAATAAATTAAAAAAAATTATTGGTGTATGTAAACTTGGATTAGGGATAATACAAATCGTTTAATCTGTGTTGATTCATCCTTTGAAACATTTGAAGAAATGACCAACCCTAATCCACCCGTTCTTCAAGATATATGTTATCCAACTAGGAATGCAATCCCTTCGTGCATTAAGCTCCCCGATGCAAATGGAACCAATTTTGAACTTCGACCGCATTTCATAAACACGCTTCCAAAATTCTTAGGAGTCGAAACCGAAGACGCATACATCTTTATCTCCGAATTTGAAGAAGTTTGCCTCATGATCAAGATGAGGGACTTAACCGAAGATGCGATCAAACTCCGATTTATTCCATTTGCCCTTAAGGACAAAGCAAAAAAATGGCTGTATAGCTTACCCACAGATTCCATCTCAACTTGGGGTGAATTTGTAACAGTTTTCCTAAAAAAATTCTTTCCTATCCACAAAACGGTCAAGCTTAGAAACAGCATTCAAAATTTTAAAATTATCACGAGAGAATCTTTTTGGAAGTATTTTGACAAATTCAAAGATTTTCTTATCCAATGTCCTCACCATGGTCTTGAAAAGTGGCGAGTATGCCAAATCATTTATGAAGGATTGGATTATTCTTCAAAAACTTCTTTAGAGTCAATGTGTCAAGGGGATTTCATGAAGAAAAACGCTGACGAAGCTTGGGACTTTTTAGAGAATTTATCAGAAAACCATGCGGTGGGAACAACGTGATTCATCAGTTTCCCAATCCAGTTCTAGAGGTCCTTCCTTAGAGTCAAACATAGCCTCTGAAGCTAAGATGGCTACAATTCTACGCAGGTTAGAAACTTTAGAAACCAAAGAACGAGCTCTGACTCAAATCAATCAAGTTTCTGTCTCAGGTTGTCATAATTGTCTTTCTACAGCCCATGCTTCAGAGCAATGTCCACTCTTAGGAAATACTCAATCTCTAGAAACGGATGAATCTTGCATTCCAAAGATCCGACATGATCCATTTTCTCCAACCTATAATCCAGGTTGGAGAAATCATCCAAATTTTACATGGAATCAGGGTAATTTCTCGGGAAATTAAAATTTCACTCTCTTCAAACCAACAATTCCCTAGGGGCAACGCATTTTCTTTCAGTTCTCAAACTAATTTTCCACAACCGAATTAGCCATTTCCAAATCAGTTTCCTCATCATCAATCTACAAATCATATTCCTTCAAATATTGAGAAACGTCTTAACGCTTTGGAAAGGGGTTTGGAAGCCTTGATTAAAACCTCTACACAGTCCACGAACTTGTTGACTCAAACATCCAGTACGATGAACTCCTTTATGCAATCAACAGGACAAATTCTCAACTCCAACACTCAAGTCATAACTAGATTAAAAACCCAGCATGGTCAACTAGCTAGCGCTATTAGTGTGAGAGAGAAAGGATCATTTCCGAGTCAACCCGTTCACAACAGTCAGGTAACCAGGTTAATAATCAAGACCTTCAGAACGAGAGAATTATATTAAATACATACATCTTGAAGCCAACATTTGAAGAACCCTTTGTCAATGAACTTAGATTTTTGGAAAATAGAAAACAACATGATTTTATTTTTAATAAAATTTTTGTTAATAACGAATCTAAGTTCAAAAAGCATACAACCATTAATACCTACCTTGCATTGCTGCAAACATCACTAAAAACCCTGAAATTTTTAAAATTTAAGCACATCAGTGATTATATCATTTTGAAATTCTTTAAATTTTGGGGTAGAATTTTCAGCAATACGGTAGGATTTAATGTAGAATGTGAGCTTCTCATGTTTCATCTTTTATTCTACATCTTTATTTTTTGTCTCATAATAGTAAAAAGAATTTATTCTTCTCTCATATGAGAGTTTCTTGTTGTTCTTTATTTCGGAAAAAAAACAAAGAGAGAATAAATTTTTGATTTCATCCTCCTCATACCAAAGATATTTGCAGAATTTTTATCATTGTTCGAAGCTAGCCGAACAAATGTAAGTGCTTCAATTATTATCTATTTTACTTTGTGCATAATAGAATTTGCATTGAGGACAATGCAAAATTTAGGTATGGGGGTGGGAATTAGTCATTTTGCTCTTTATCTTAGTCACTTTCCTCTTTTTCTTATCATTTTTTCTTTTTATGTCATTTTTCTTTCCATAAAAAATATATAGTCACTTGCCAACTTAATAGAGTTGATTAATAATTGATCTACTTGATAGAATTTAAGTATTCTAATCTTTAACTAGTTTTATACTCAAGCTCACCTTTTATAGTAACTCCAAATAAATTTCTTAAGAAATGATTTTCAAAGTAGTATACTTCACTTAAGTCTTAACTTAGATTTTAAAGTAATAAAATTTTTGCATGTTTAGCTTAGAGTTAAAAATAAAATTTCAAGTTGTCCGATCTATATATCTTTTAAAATATATACATATACTCATATATAAATATATACATCATATATATATATAATGCAAAAAAATCTTGAACTCCAATGTGATTTTATCTTATTAAGTCTAAGTTGACTGAGTAATTAAGCCCAAAGAGTATTTTCATACTTAATGACCTAAGCCCACTTGGGTTGGGATCCATTGGCCCAAAACTCTTTAATGGTCACTTAGAAAGCCCGACAAAGTAAAACAAAATCACTATAGAATAAAGATTATCAAATAAATAAATAAATATATATATATATATATATATATATATATATATATATATATATATATATATATATATATATATAATAATTATATATATATAACAAATATATCTATTTAGTTATATTTATATATTTTTGAAAAATAAATTGATTAAGAGACTTGAAAATTTATTGAAACAAAGAGCTAGCATGTTCTCTTCAAAACTTTTATTTTTCTAAGTTAAACTTGGTTTTGTATAACTATGATGAAAAGATTTTCTAAAGAAACTTACCTTGGAGTTATGATAAAAATATTTTCTTGAGTAAAACCAGCTTTAATTAGAATGTTTGAATATATCAAATGAATTAATTATTTCTTTAACTTCTTTAAATTGGCAAGTTGACTGAATTTTGTGAGTATATTCACTGCAAACCCTCACGAGATTACAACTCGTCCACTAGGGTAACCTAGGGATTTAAAGGCTTGTTGTATGCGCTAAATACAACCACAATTCCTACGAAAGTGAGTTAGGTTTTCTTTTTATTTTCTTTGCTAGAGGACTGGCAAAAGTTTAGGTGTGGGGGTATTTGATTATCACATTTTAATTATAATTTTATACCCTCATTACCTATTTTATATGAATAAAGATATTACTAATAATCGTTTTTATCTTAATTTGCAAGTTAATGGAGCATTAATGAATAAGAGCCCAAAAGACTCAAATCCTCTGATTTTCTACCAATTTTTGAAGCCCAAATATGAAGACAAACGAAGGTCCAAGATATCAAAGTAATCCAAGAAAAAATCGTGTGAAAATATGAAGAAAAGACAAATTCGGTTGGAAACCAACCGGTCGACCAATCGGTCGATCAACCGGTTGGCCAACCGATTGGCCGATCGGTTGGTTCGCAACAGATTTCAATTAATGGCTAATTTCTCTTTCTTGGTGGCCGAGTTTGATCTAATGGTTCACATCAACTCCGTTGGGCTATAAATAGGGGTAGATTGTGAGGGTTTTGAGTGTGAAATATTTTATAAAAACTCTATTTGGAGAGGAGGGTTACTCTTAATTGAGAAGACCTTCCAAAAATTATAACTTTTATTACACAATAAATAAAATTTTTCACCCATTCAATTTCCTTTCTCTTCTTCTTATCCAAGGACCAAAAGGAGGATGAGATGAAGATCAGGAGTTGTAGGTTTTCATTTTATTTCTTTTGTATTTCTTTTTCATTTCTTGTTCATTTATATACTTTGTAGTTTAGATTTACTTTCATGCAATTTACTTTCATGTCTTGTCTTTAATTTGTAGTATAGATTTATTTCCTTGCAATTAGTTAGATTGTCTTTATTTCTTTTCTTCTCATTTTCTTTTCTTTTCTTTATTTCTTTGTTTTTATTCTCTTTTTTGTACTTAGTTTTCTTTCCTCCTCCCTCTCTTGATTTCTTTTTATTTTTCAAAGATGTGGAACTAACCTCTTGTGGAGATCTAGATTTGCATGAAACTAGTCTACTTCTCTCTTATATTTGTGAATCACTCTCTTATGCTTAAAAGATCATGTTTAGGCTAATCAACTAGAGAACTAATCGATAGAAGAAGAATTTGATAGTCTATGCTTTCCTTAAGTGGTTTGATAGGTTATGCTTATGAATTCTAGGATTACTATCTTGTTGTTATTCTCATCATGAGTATTGATTTCATTTAGGTGATAATTTGATAGGTTATGCTTTTCTTAAGTGGTTTGATAGTCTATGCTTAATAAATCTAAAATGAAATGTGATAAAAAGAGAATGGTTCATATCTTATAAGTAAGATTAGCTAGTGGATTCAATTCTAGATTCTTTCATATCTCTAATTGAATTCTCCATCTTTGCTTTATTGATTTGTTTTCTTAATCTTGATTTTCCTTTACTCTCTCTTCTCTCTCAATCTTGTTTTCATTTATTTTGCACATAATACATAATCCACTCTCTAATCTTTTCATGACCACTTTCACCATGTACATAAACTCCTAATTGTCGCGCATAATTTGAGAACCAAAACTTGAACAAACTCTTCCTACTCCATGTTCCTCGTGGGATTGATAACTCTTTATACTATAACTTGAAGGTTGTATACTTGCAACTCTAGGCTATCATTTAGTCCCCATCACGCTCTATCGGCACGTTGCAAAGAACCTAGCTAAAAATAAATGTTCTTGTTTCTCTTTTTATTTTAATCTGTGTCAATTGCAATACAAAAGACCCGAAGCACTCTCCTGTACATCAAGCTCCATAAGAACCACAATGGAGGGTTTTCCACTTGCCAAAATGACAAGGCAAGGGCAACATATGCATCAGTAGTACACAGTTGAGAGTGACAGCTCAGCAATTGCAACAAGGAAAGGGGGAAATATATCAAAACTAGTGTAGAGACGATAATGGTGAACATGGCTTTTGGTGAAATTTTTTGAATTTTGTGAACAATGAAATTACATGTGTATTTTGGACAAGCTTTATTACATGTAATGCATACAGTATCAGGGTTATCTAACACATACTTTTGTAATACTTGACTCTGTTAGAATAGAGCAAGTGCAAACATGGTAGATGTTTATGTGGCTGCAATTACAAACTTGGTTGTGTGTTATTCGAGTTCATGGTAAATATGGCTCAAATTGATCTATGATATGATTTTATGATAAATGTGGCTCATAGATTTGTGTTATGCTTGCCGAGAATGATGTGTGTTGTGCTTGGCGAGATTAATGTGGTTACTTACCTCATGTGTATTTTGGAGTAATTGAGATATATGTCCATTGAGTTCATGGCAATATATTGATCTTAGTGATGAGAATGGCGGTTGCAAATTTATATGATTGTGTAAGATGATATATGTACAAATAGGGAGATATATGTTTCTATATGAATCAGGTCAGTATATGTGTGTTATGCATGTAGACTGCTAATAAGGTTAGTTTTGTGAATTGCGTACATAATATGTACATCATGTACCTGAGATTTATATGCATCATTTATATATGTGTGTTGAAGATTATGAGAATGAATCGATGGCAAAAGCAAATTATTATAATGCAACAATGAAACTTTTCCATTCAATTTCATTACATGCATACAAGGATACATAGATTCTCTAATATAAATTCCAACTATAATTACATTGTTATATTTTATACATGCATGCAACTGTTCTCTATTTCATTAAAGCTAAACTAGTCTTTTAGCTCGTGCTAAGCACGATCTTATCGCAATTCACCAATATTTTGTCGTGTTCCAATCACTCGTTTCCCAAAAGAATATAAAAAATACAGGGGCATACCTTCCTTTCTGAAACACAGAACCCTTCCTCCCTCGATTGAGGTTCAAAAATATATCATTGCATGGAAATTATGATCTTTTAAATTTATTTATAAGTTAAAATTTTAATTAAAACAATTTATAAATTAAACAAAATAGTTTTCAAATTAAACAGATGATTTCATATTTTAGAAAAATCCAAAAATAATTTAAAAATCCAAAAATCATAATTAAATTAAATTATTAATTAATGAAAATAGAAATAATTTTGGTATAAACTGATATTTTGTTTAAAATTAAAATTTTTAAACACCAAAATTATATATATTTTTAAATGAATAAAATTCTTCATAAAAATTAAGGAGTTATTTATTTTATTGAATCAATTATTAAAATATTTATTTTTATATTAATTAGTAATGAATCAATTATTAACAATTATACAGATAAATTCATATTTTAGAAAAGATAAAACAATTCAAATTTTCAAAAATCACTATAATCAAATAAAAATAAAATTTTAAAGGAATATCTAAAAACAAAAATCTAGATATTATATAAATTTATAAAAATAGAAATAATTTCGGGATAAACTAATATTTTGAATAAAATTAGATTTTCTTAAATTTAAAAATACAGATATTTTTGAAAAGATAAAAATTATAATTTATGAAAAAATCCTATTTTAATAAAAAATAGATAATAAAATTCGAAATACAAAACATAAATATTTCAAAATATTATGAACTTAACTAATTTCTCAATCATTATTAAATTAAGTATACAAATATTATACAATCATAATTCATGATAAATATTTGCTGCAAAACTATTCTAAATATTATGATTCAAAATATTACATTCAAAAATTTTAATAAATAAAATTAATATCACAAATTTCAAAAATAAAAATAGCAAATAAAAATAAATTTTAGAACTATTTAAAAATAAAAACAAAAATTCAAATTAATTTAGGTATTCGTTAATCTCATAATTACTATTTTTGAAATTAATTTATTTCAAAATTGGTATTAAATTCAAAATAATTTGAAAAATAAGAACATGATCTAAATTTGGTATGTTAATTAAAGTAAGATTTTTCTATTAATTTATTTAAAATATGAATATATTATACATAAATTTGGTAATTTGAAATTTTGGTATTATTTAATCTCAAAATTAGTATTAAATTTGGTATAAAAATAAATTTTCACAACTATATTAAAAAATACAAAATATAAATTTGAAATTCTAAAACTAAATATTTTCAAAAAGAGAAATTTTCAGAATTATTTAAAAATAAAAACCATAAAATCAAATTAATGTCACAAAATTTGAAAATAGAAAACAGTGAATAAAAATAAATTTTCAGAACAATTTAAAAATAAATAGAAACTTTAAATCAATTTAGGTATTCATTAATATCATAATAATTAATATTTTAAAATTTTTTGATATTCATTTATTTCAAAAATTACAATTAAATTCAAAATAATTTGAAAAATAGGAACACAATCTAAATTTGGTAATTTAATTAAAGCAATATTTTTCTATTAATTTACTTAAAATATGAATATATTACACACAAATTTGATAACTTGAATTTAATAATATAAATTTGCTAATTTGAGAATTATTGAATATTTGGTATTATTTAACCTAAAAATTAGTATTAGATTTGGTATAAAAATAAATTTTCATAACTATTCTAAAAAATTCATGATCTAAATTGCAATTTGAAATTTTCAGAACTAAATAATTTAAAAAGAGAAATTTTCAGAATTATTTAAAAAACAAACCATAAAATCAAATTAATATTAAAAATTTTTGAAAATAGAAAACAGTAAATAAAAATACAATTTTAGAACTATTTTTAAAAATAGAAAATTCAAATTAATTAAGGTATTCATTAATTTCATAATAATTATGATTTTTAAAATTTTTGAAATTAATTTATTTCAAAATTTTTAATTTAATTCGAAATAATTTAAAATTTTGGAACACAATCTAAATTTTGTAATTTAATTAAAGTAAGATTTTTCTATTAATTTACTTAAAATATGAATCTATTATATATAAATTTGATAATTTGAATTTGGTAACATAAATTTGGTAATTTGAAATTTATTGAAATTTTAGTATTATTTAATTTTAAAATTAGTATTAAATTTGGTATAAAAATAAATTATCAAAACAATCTAAAAATAAAAACACAAAATTCAAATTAATATTTAAAAGTCTGAAACTAAATAATTTCTGTAAAATTTTTAATTTCAATAATAGAATTTTAAAAATGGAAATTTAAACTTAATATCAATTTTTTAAAAACTCCGCCAATAAAAATAATTTTTAAGAGATATTTAAAATAAAAATACAAAAATTTCAAATTAAATAGGTAGCATCAGTTTGGTAATTTGATTTTTTAAAATTTTGGTATTATTTGATCTTAAAAATAGTATTAAATTTGGTAAAATAAATTTGGGAATTTGAAATTTTGGTCCATAAAAATTTTAATTTCAGTAATATTTAAAAACCAAAATTTCAAATTAATATCAAATGTTTTGGTATAAAAATTTGAGAATAAAAATATTTTTTAGAAACATTAAAAATTAAAACACAAAATTCAAACTAATTTAGTAGCATCAATTTGGTAATTTATTTTTTTTCAAATTTCGGTATTATTTAATCTCAAATTTTGGTGTAAAATAAAATTTTCAGAAATATTTTAAAATAAAACCCAAATTCAAACTAATATCAAAAATTAATTTCGTAATTGCTATTTTTGAAAAATTTTGGAATTAATTTATTTTCAAATTGGTATTAAATTCGTATAAGTTGAAAAATAGGAACGCGATCAAAATTTTATATATTAATTAAAATTTGATTTTTAGAAAATTTCATGATAATTTTAAAATATAAGATCTTTTATTCTAATATATTTAATAAATCAAATCTTGAAATTTGAATCAAAATATGCAACAAATTATGAATAAAAATAACTATTAGATATAAAAAATTAAAAATATAAAAATTAAAATAAATATTTGATGGTTGTAGAATAAATACCTGAAGATAAAAATCAGAGATTTTTTCTTTGGAGTAATTTTTCCTAATAAAAATTAAAATGGCAACTATTAGATAAAAAATTATTAAACATGTTAAAATAAAAATAAATATTCGACAGCTATAGAATAATTACCTAAATTTTTTCTCCTAGCAACAAAAGCACTGTGGGTTGAAAATAAAAATTGGAGATTTTTTCTTAGAGTATTTTTTCGAGAATTATTAAAATTATAAAAAATTTAAACATTTTAAAATAAAAATAAATATTTGACAATTGTAGAATAAATACCTGAATTTGTTTCTCCAAGCAACAAATGCACCATGGGTTAAAGATAATAAATTGGAGGTTTTTCTCTAGAGTAATTTTTTCAAGAAGAATTAAAACGAACTATTATATATAAAAAATATTAATTACACATATTAAAATAAAAATAACTATTCGAGGATTGTAGAATAAATACCTGAAATTTTTTCTCCAAGCAAAAGTGTCATAGGTTTTAGATAAAAATCGGAGAATTTTGTTTTGTAACAACCGTGATTTTTCGATACATATTTTTTCAATATTAAAATACTAAATGATATTTTAGATATTTGAATATTATATTTAATCATATATATATATAATGATAGAGATTATTAATATTTAGTTAATAATATTATTAGATTAATCATTACAAAATTATCATGATTACATATATAATATTTGATTTGTATTATTAATAATGATTGGTGATATTAGTTCCACGTGCCTTTCTCTACCACGTGCATATATATATATATATATATATATATATATATATATATATATATATATATATATATATATATATATATATATATATATATATATATATATATATATATATATATATATCATTTTCATTTTTCAAAACCCATACCGACCACCCCCTCTCTCCCTCTCTTTCGTTCCCAGATCCAAACCCGCACCGTCCTCCCACTTCACCGCCGACCGCCCTCAACCTACCGTGCCAGGTTACCATTCTACTCACCGCCTTTCCCTCTCCCCGCTTTGTGCATGTTTGGTGTAAAATCTCCTCTCGGATTTGTATTGTTTGAATTGCTTGTTTACAAATCAAGAATAGGTCTTTTTACAACAGAAGCGAAGGGAAGGCCCTTCTTGTTTAATGTGGGTTCATCGGTGGCGGTAGGGCGCCTCCCTCGATGCTCGAATCGAAGTTTGCTTCCCTTGACGATCCGATCGACGCCGCGGTCGGGCTTCAAAGACGCAGAGAAGCTCCGGCGCGGTTGAGTTCGGTTCTACCCGAGCTTGCTTGGACGGGGCTGCTATGCAAGAGTTTGCAAAGAGCTCGAGAGCCTCCAAATCGAGGGTTCGATGGAGCCTACGTCAACAATCCAAGCCTTTGCTCGAATCGAGTTTGCTTCCCTTGACGATCCGATCGACGCCGCGGTCGGGCTTCAAAGACGCAGAGAAGCTCCGGCGGTTGAGTTCGGTTCTACCGAGCTTGCTTGGACGGGCTGCTATGCAAGAGTTTGCAAGAGCTCGAGAGCCTCCAAATCGAGGGTTGAGATGGAGCCTCGTCAAACCATCGCTGTGGGCGAGCCTCGTCAAACCAGCTGTTGTGGGCGAGCCTCGCCAAACCATCGCTGTGGGCGAGCCTCGTCAAACCATCGCTGTGGGCGAGCCTCGTCAAACCATCGCTGTGGGCGAGCCTCGCCAAACCACCGTTGTGGGCGAGCCTCGTCAAACCACTGTTGTGGGCGAGCCTCGTCAAACCAGCTGTTGTGGGCGAGCCTCGTCAAACCATCGCTGTGGGCGAGCCTCGCCAAACCATCGCTGTGGGCGAGCCTCGTCAAACCACTGTTGTGGGCGAGCCTCGTCAAACCACTGTTGTGGGCGAACCTCGTGTGGGCGAGCGGCACTTGAGCTCTTGCAGGCGAAGCTTGGTTCGTAAGCGGCGAAGCGTCTGGTAGCAGTTGAACTTGCATAGGCGAGTTCTCCTAATTGGGCGGGCTTTGATAAGTAACTGGTCCTCCTTGACTCGTGGGATGTGACCACTAATAGGTGAGGGGCGCCATGTCCTCTAGCTGCGGGATGTGACCGCTATAGGGGTGATGAGAGCCTTGTCTCATCATCACCCGTGACGTGAAAAGTGGGTGGGCCCACTTCTCCAAGCCGCCGTTGGCACCGTTCAGTCAGGCGAGTAGGCGAGCTTAAGAGTTGTTCTAACTGTTCAGACGAGCTTGCTGAACAAGCGGGGCCAACTGGTGGACCCCCTCGAAGTGTGAGTTGGCGCTCGTTGTGCCGGCGAACCCCTTGCAGGCGTGCTTGGCGCACAGACAGGGTTGACTGATAGGCGACGTTGGACTCATGTGGGCGAGCCTCGTCAAACCATCGCTGTGGGCGAGCCTCGCCAAACCATCGCTGTGGGCGAGCCTCGCCAAACCATCGCTGTGGGCGAGCCTCGTCAAACCAGCTGTTGTGGGCGAGCCTCGCCAAACCATCGCTGTGGGCGAGCCTCGTCAAACCATCGCTGTGGGCGAGCCTCGTCAAACCACTGTTGTGGGCGAACCTCGTGTTGAGATCGAACTCCGCTCTACATGCGAACCTCAGATTGAGGTCGAAGTCCCGCCTCTTGAGCAAGTCTCGCTTTGAAGCTTGCACGGTCTAGCCTCGGTTTAATGTCGAGATTCACTGCTGTAGGTGAACCTCGGTTGGCGGAGAGCTTCACCGCTTGGCGAACCTCGTCAAACCATCGCTGTGGGCGAGCCTCGCCAAACCATCGCTGTGGGCGAGCCTCGTCAAACCACTGCTGTGGGCGAACCTCGTCAAACCACTGTTGTGGGCGAGCCTCGTCAAACCACTGTTGTGGGCGAACCTCGTGTGGGCGAGCGGCACTTGAGCTCTTGCAGGCGAGTTCACTCGAGCGGGGCGACCTCAGGCGGGTGAGTTCGCTAGGCGGCTCTTAGGCTCTTGCAGCGAAGCTTCTGGGCGAAGCTCACACCATTTGGCGGGCGAAGCTTGTTAGACAAGCGGCTTTTGAGCTCTGGGAGAGCTCAACGAGCGAGACGACCTCGTGCGGGCGAGCTTATCTCTTTGACTGGCGGGGTTGGCAATTTTTCCCGCCTACAAGACCCCCTTCAAAGTTTTCAGACCTAAATCAAGTTTGGATAGGGTCTGAAACACTTTGAATGAACAGGCTTGGCCACGCGTCTGGGCGCATCTAACCATCTTCGTATGGTTCGAGCTCTTTGGGCGGAGGAGTTAGCTGATCTCAAGGCTAAACTGTCCTTCTTCACGGTGTTGGACTGCGCTGACTAGATCTGGAGCCCTTTCTTGATTTTGGGACATGTTGTCATAACTTTGTTCGAATGTATTGTCTTTAGCCCTTGGTGAGTGCGATGCAGTTTTATGATGCGCCTCGTGGATCTTATGTAAAAGACCACCAAACGAGTTCAACTCTAGGGGAGCTCAAATCATTTGGTATGCGGGCCCAATTTTGGGTAGCTCAGCCCGTTTGACAGGCGAGTCCAATTCTTGGGCGAGCTCACGTCATCTGGCGGGCGAGCTCTATCTCGGGCGAGCTCACGCTATTTGGCAGGCGAGCTTCCTCTCGGGCGAGCTCACACCATTTGGCGGGCGAGCTTCATCTTGGGCGAGCTCACGTTATTTGGCAAGCGAGCTCGTTTACGCAGGCAGCCACGTGTCTTCTCCCGGATGGGGCATCGGCGGTCACCGCATTAAATGCGATCTGACGGGGGGCGCCTCGTCTTCACACGCTCGATCTGAGCCGCAGATTTGGCGGCGCCTTTGATCTGGTCCGTTCGCTTGGCGAGGGATCGTGCCGAAATTCGTGCTAACTGGCGAATTTCAGCCGTCGATATCTGTTCAAGCCGGCGTACCTCAGCCGCAGAGATTCGCCTATATAAAGCGCTTGTCTTCTCCATTAGGAAGCCTGTGTGCTTCAAAAATCCTCCGTCCAAGTTTTCGAAGAAAACCCAAGGTCTTAACTCGAACGTAATGGCTCCCAAGTCGAAGAAAACCACATCCAAGGGGAAGGGGCTCGCTTCCTCTTCCGCCACCACTGCCGCTGGCGCTGCCGCCGCTTCTGCCGGTAAGTTGGTGGAACTGGGGACGGACAGACTCCTGTTCGTCCCTCGGTGGGCCTTGTCTATTCAGGCGAGGTCCGGTTATACTGGCGAGGTCGCTTGACAAGCGGACTTCTGCCTTTGCTTTGGCGAGTCCGGTTATCCAGCGGAGTTCGCCGTGACAGAAGTGTCTTACTTTCAGGCGGGGCTTTGCTTTTTGTCGCGAGCTCGATTGCTTCGCCTACGAAAAGGCTCGCCTGCTTCAAAGAGTTGTCGAGTCAGGTCTTTTAACATTCTTTCATTTCATTTTGCAGCTACCTTTTCTGACGAAGTCCTTCCAAAGAGTACGGCCATTGGCCTCGCCGGTAGTACGGGTTTCTCGGCTCCTCCCAGGTTTCCTCTCCTTGACCCGGTGCCAGTCTTCCATGCCGATCGAACTACGGAATTGCGGCGACGTGTATCCGAGGGACACTATCTGACGCTGCGGGAGTTGACCACTGATGCGGCGATGCTAAGCGATCAGCGTAGTGAAATGGTGAAGCCTGACTTCATGTTCGGTGATGCCATAGTTGATCCTTCAGTCACGCTCCTAGGCGAAAGCAAATGGTTGCGTGAAGTTGGCGAGGCTCGATACTTTCTTCCCAACATGATGCGGGGATTTTCTCTAGTCGAGCTACGCCCTTTCGCCTCGTAAAGATGAACTGGGACTTGACTCCGGCTCAGGATGGAGTCACTTGCGGAACCTTCACGGGTTCCAAGGCTGGATATGGGGTCGACAGCTCCCATCGAGGCGTGACTGCTCTTCATCCTGGTCTTCTGCAAAATGAATTCCCTATGGGCGAAACGCCGATAGCGGCGGAGACCTTCCGTCACCGCTTCTTCAAGGCGGGAGGACAGCTTCTCCAAAGGATTTCCGCTACCCGGTTGGGTACATTCATCGGCTGGCAACAGTCCCTGGTGGCATAGAATCACCGAAGTTCGCTCGCCGAACTCGATCTCCGTGGATCTCGAACTATTCCGCCATCGAGCCACCCAAAGACGCCTTAAGATTCACGCTCCTCAGTTTCAAAGCGTACTGGAGCTCTACTGTCCGGATAGCGGTACCTTCTATACTCCCAACGGGGAGTTAGGGTTGGCTCTTCACGAGATGCACGAGGTATCGGGTCTCACATGGGGGAGTTCCCATATGAAGAGTACATTCTGGCCAAATGGAGCTCAACTATCTTTCCACCCATTCCCCTCAAGTGGTGGAAACCCTATGGGAGCTTCTCTGCCACTACCACATTTGTCTGGACACTCTCGGGTCTGTGGACCACAAAGGCAGCTAGAAGAGGAATGCCGGGATCAGCCACAAGAATTGGGCGGACTACCTGTTCCCCCATAACGAAGACAAGAAGAGGCCCATTCTCCCGCTGGTCGTATGCGACGTGGAGACGATCCGTTCCCGGTTGCCTGAGGGTGGCGAATCGGAGACTATTGATCACGACGAAGGGGGATTCCCGGTGGGGACTACTTTTGCATCCTACCACCATCAGGCGGGGACTCCGATCTCATCCAAGGCCCTGCTTGCTGGCTATTTGATGTTGTGGTTGAAGAGGTGCGTGGTGCCCACGCACTCGTTCGAGGCGATCCCAGTGGATGTCGTCTATCCGGCCGTCCGGCTGGCCTATGGGCGATCATATGCAGCGTCGGCCATGGCGGCTGCATCTGAGTGGACTCCGGAGGTTGTCGGCACAATTCTGTCGCGTCTCCTTTGTTGAAGTGGACGGAGGAGAGGAGATTGCCAAGACCCCCAACCCTCGGATCAGCTTGCCATACACGTACCTGATGGCATGGTTCGTGTTGCACTGCGAGTGCTTGATGAGTGCACCAGCAGCGCGCCAGGAAGGCGGGACCGTCCCATTCCTCCAGCGGCTCGAGACTTGTTCCTGGAAGTTCCGGGATGTTGTGGAAATGAGGAAGGCGCTTTCCTTCTTTGGCAACTATGACTTCTTTCGGTGTTTCCCCTATTTCTCGGGCGGGGGCCACGGCGAGTCTCTCCGGGATGGTTCCACTACGGATCAACACACCCTCTTAACCCTTGGTGGCTTCAGGTGGCTGGTCAATATACGACCTGGCTACCATCTCCTTCGCACGGGTCAGTCATGCCTCTTGGAACCCTACCTTCCTAGCCGTTTCTCGCGCCAATTTGGATACGACCAGCTCTATGTTGGGAATATCAACCCCCAGCTGAAATTCGAAGGGGGGTTGGTAGACGGAGCGCGGGGGTGGTTTTGGACGCACGCCGGTTGTACTGGTGTGCGCTTCGAGCTGCCTTTGAGGGACCGAGTTCTTCGCCACTCGTTCACCTACTGCAAGTGGTATCGGGGCGTGAGTACTTCCCCGGAGGGGTTCGACCTTTATACATCCTGCTTGACCGAGCGCACACGCCGATCGAGAGGTCGCTCTCGGACACCTCAGCGGGGGGAACGTTACCATGTTGAGGAGGCTGACGTATCTCAGAGGGAGGAAGTTAGAGCGACTCCGACCGAGGGGACTGAAGCACCCCCTACCGAGGAGTCCTCCAAGGCTAGCTGGGACATGGGCTTTCACGGAGGTTTGGGTGACGACCTCATGTTGTCCTTCCACACTCCCTACGACCCCACTCGTCCTTGGTTCGGCGGCGAGAGCGGGGTCCCTCAAGAACTGGTTAGGGCTGGAGAGCGTTTGGAGGGGGCTAGGGATGCTATTGCCTGGCCGACAGATGCCAATTTCCACCCCCACTCCCTCACCTTCGCCGAAGCGTCCGAGGGAGGAGGGTGCCAGCACCGCTGGCGAGAGGGCGGCCAAGAGGGCTCACCATGAAGAGGCCTCTCCTAACTTTGGGCTTGCCGTGACCGCATCGGGGGTCTTGGTGATGACGCGTGAGCAACAGGTGTTGACTCGGTCCGACGCGCCACTTGCTTCGGGAGGTATGCGTTCTCAGGTCCCTCTTTTTGCTCGATAAGTTGACTATGATTAGCTCAGGCTTTCCCCTTTTTTTTTAGGTACAACCGGCGCCGCCGTTCAAGTCTCTTCAGAGGATGAAGAAGGACATTCTTCGGATCATGAAGCGGTCCCATCCCTCGAGGGAGAGGAGGTTGGAGGAGACGTGCTGGCGCCGACAGGCGAGGAACCGGCCCAAGTCGAAGTGCTTCTCGCCGGAGAGGGGGCGTCTATTCGAGATGAGGCGCTCACTCAGGGAGGGGCGCTCATTAGTGAAGAGGGGTCTGCTCAGGTGGAGGAGGCTCCGGGAGAAGTGTCGACTCTCATGGTCGTCACGACCAGCACTCTGGTCCCAGCTCCGCCCACAGAGGATATTCCTCTCTCTCCTCCTGCTCGTCTCAAACGAACTTCGTGGAGGCTACGATCAAGGATTTTCAGACCCTTCTTCGTGATAGCGTCCAAGCGGTATTGGATGGAGGCTGCTCTTTTGGTGAGCTCAAACCCATGCTGCAGATGTATCTGGGCAACCTGAGTACTTTGACGGGCGCGGATGCGGCTTCGCCATTTCAACGGCGCTTGGCCTCGGCAGAAAGAGATGCCGAAGAGTTGATTGCTCTTCGCTCTAAGAATCTCTTGGACTTGGCCTCTGAACGTGTGCAATCCATCCTGAAGGAGCAGAGGCAGTTCTTGGATCAGACCATGGCCGCAGAAGCTGAGCTGACTGCAGAAGTGGAACGAATTTCTGCCGATGGCAAAAAGATGGAAGAAGAGCGCCAGAAAGCCCTCGCCTTCCTGGCGGATGCGACCAAATCCATATCAGAAGCGAAGGAAACCATCGCCAGATTGCAGGCCTTCCTAGCCGCCAAAGAGCCAGCTCGTGAGCAGGCTTTGAAGGAGCTGGAGGAGCTCGAGGGTCAACAGCAATTGGTTATTGCTGATTTCGAGGAGAAAAGCAGGGTCTTAGAGAAGACAAGAAGTGAGCTTCACCATGCCGTCTCGCTCACCGAAGAGAACATCCGCCAAAAGGTCCTCACTACCCTGGAGGAGGAGCACAAGAGGGCGATTCGGGACGCCGAGTCGCGACTCAAGAGATTCTGACTTCCAGTTTGAGCGTACCTCCCTCTTTTGTAATCTGTCCCCTTTCCTTTGTTATGAATGAGAATCGGACTCCTTTTCTTTCGTATCATTCGATTGTTTCGTCCCGAATGTCTCGTACATGTGGTCCTTGGTTCTTATTTCTTGGCCTGACCGACTTTTAGGATTTTTAGCAAACCCTCAGCTATTAACGGATTTGATTTGCCTTTACCGATTACCGTTTGAATCGGGCTAGCCATACTATTCCCCTCAGTATGATGAGTTATCGAGAAGTTTCTTTTAGACTCAATGCTAAAATTTCTTCTCTACCCTTACCCGTATGAGGCGCTGGGTTAATTACAACTGTTAAGTCGTAATCAGGTTGGGCCGTGTTCCTGATTGCAGCAGCTCAGTTGACCGGTCACTCGCAGGAGTGGCCGGGGTGAGTGTCGAAGGGGCACATCACTTGGTAGGCCAATGTCGACGGACAACGCCATTCGCGGGAACGGCGGATAATCAAATCGTCCAGGGACGTGTGAGTGTGACGATTGATTGATATAGTAGCTCATCGCATGGTAGGCTACTACCCTTCGATCATTCTAATAGAATTAGAATGTGCGAGGAAGGATCAAGCCGTTCAGTGACGTGTGAGTGTGACGACTGATCTAACTATCCGAGGTACTCATTAACATGATAGTTTTGAGGACCCACCATCCTATTGACGAGGATTGGAGGGGGAATTTGCCAGAGGTTTAGTGTTAACATGGCTGGAGTTAGTTGCGACCTGGGCAACTTTGAGGACCCACCATCCTATTGACGAGGATTGGGGGAAATTTTTTGGGAGGAGCAGTTTACACTCGTGCACTTGTCGGAGTTTGGTAGTTGCAGGAAGACTATGGGTAGTACTTCTTCAGGAATTTCCCGTTGATGGGCATCATGATCTTATCGCCGTCCAGCTTGACGAGGCGATAGGCTCCATTTGAATAGACTGTTTCTATCACAAACGGACCTTCCCACTTGGGCTGGAACTTTCCTTTCTTCTTGGAGTTGAGGATCATTGGTCGCCGGACGGCTAAGACTAACTCGCCCTTCTGGAAAGACCGGTGTCTGACCCTTTTGCCGAAGGTTTTAGAGATCCGGGCTTGGTAAAACTCGATGTGTTGTTGAGCTTTAAGCCGGTTCTCGTCTAACGCCTCTAGTTCTGCGAGACGCTGGCGATGATTCTCTTCACTCGTCATCCCTGCCGCGAGCGCGACACGTAAGGACGGGATCTGAATCTCAAGTGGTAGTACGGCTTCGCAACCGTATACTAACGAGTATGGTGTTGTACCGGTGGGAGTACGGACTGTAGTGCGATACGCCCATAAGCTTTCCCCGAGCTTTTCATCCCAGTCGCGCTTGCTATGGGATGTTAGCTTAGTTAGGATCTTGATGATCGTCTTGTTGAAGGCTTCAGCTAACCCGTTGGCTGATGGGTTATAAGCTGTGGATGACAGGTTCTGTATTCTGAACTTGTCACAGAATCGGGTGAACGCGAGACTAACGAACTGCGGTCCGTTGTCGTGGATGATGCGCCTGGGGACGCCGTACCGGTATATGATATGGTGCCTGATGAACCTTATCACGCTGCTAGTCTTGACTTCTCGCAAAGGTACCGCCTCGGCCCACTTGGAAAAGTAGTCGGTTATCGCCAGGATAAAGCGATGCCCCTTTACTGATGGTGGCGCTATTGGTCCGACAATATCCATGCCCCATGTCTCGAATGGCCACGAGGTCGCTGTCGGATGCAAATCTTCGTGCGGCTGCCGTATGTAATTAGCGTGGATTTGGCACGCGTGGCAGCGTTTGGCATAGGCAACAGCGTCGCTAATCATTTTGGGCCAATAATAGCCCATTCTTCGTAGGCGATCCCAAAGCTTGGGTCCCGGTTGGTGGGCGCCGCAGGTACCATCATGGGCTTCCTGTAGGGCCTCCCGTGCTTCCGTCGGTGCGAGGCATCGGAGCAGCATGCCGTCGTATGACCTTCGATACAATGTTTTTGTCGTCGAATCGAAGTAAAACCTCGGGGCGCGTCTGCGGAGAGAATCCCGTTCCTTAACGTCCTCGGGTAGTATACCGTAAAGAACATAGTCAATGATTGGGAAGCGCCAGTCTCTTGGCTCCAGCTGGTTTGTGCCCTGAGTCGTGTTTACTTCTGGAGCGGATTCTGGTCGGAAGAGCCGTCGGCTCGCAACGGTGACGTGCTGGCTCGTTCCTAGCGGTTGAGCCAAGTTGGCTGCCAATGAAGCCAAAGCATCTGCGTGCGTGTTCTTGGAACGGAGCACGTGCTCGATGCGAAAGCTATCAAATGATTTGGCTATTTCGATAGCCGCTCGGTGGCATGGAATTAGATCATCATTTCTAACTTCATACTCTCCCGTCATCTGTCTGACGATGAGCTGAGAATCGCCATAAGCCTCGAGGTGCTTTACCCCCAAGTCTTTGGCCAGATTGAGTCCAATGAGCATCGCATTGTACTCAGCCACGTTGTTGGAGCATGGCTCCGTTAGAGAGAAGGCCTGGGGTAATACGTGGTTTTGCGGGGAGACCAATACTACTCCCACACCTGCCACGATAGCCCCGCTGGTCCCGACCCGAGACGCGCCGTCGAAGTAGAGCCGCCAATTTCCTTCTCGTGAAGTCGTGTTGACCTCATAGGTTTCATCTGGCATGTCTTCGAATAACTCCGTGTTTGACCCGATCGGGTGGCTGGCCATGAGATCGCAGATGGCTTGCCCTTTAACGGATTTCTGCGGCATGAAATGGATGTCGTACTGAGACAACAAGAGCGCCCACCTTGCTAGGCGCCAATTTAGGGATCCGGGTTGTGTCATGAAGACTCGGATAGGGTTCATCTTTGAGATGACATGAATAGTCTGACCGACGAGGTAGTGCCGCATTTTCTGAATTGCGAACACCAGGGCTAGGCACTCCTTTTCGATCATGGGGTATCTTCGTTCGGCTCCTTGCAAAGTCCTACTCAGGTAGTATACGCCTTGCTCGTGACCGGCGTCGTCATTTTGTGCTAGGAGGGCGGCCAAGGAATGTTCCGTCGCTCGCACATACACGAGGAACGGCTTGCCCGAGATTGGGGACGCCAGTACCGGTGGGTTCGAAAGATAACGCTTGATTTCCTCGAACGCCTGCTGGCAAGATTCATCCCACGTAAACGACACCCCCTTCTTCATCAATTTGGAGAAGGGCTGGCACTTGCCCGAAAGATTTGCGATGAACCTTCGGATATACGCCAAGCGCCCTTGCAATCCCCTCAATTCCTTGAGATTCCTAGGTGGTTGGAGTTCTTGGATGGCTCGGACTTTGTCGGGGTCGACATAAACCCCCTTCGTCGTAACGACGAAACCAAGAAATTTACCACTGGACATCCCTAAGAATGATTTTGTGGGGTTCATTTTCAGTTGGTGCTTACGCATGATGTCGAACACCGTTCTCAGGTCGCCAAGGTGGTCGCCTTTATCGCGGCTCTTCACGACTAAGTCATCTACGTAGCATTCGACCGTCTTTCTCAGATGGTCTTGGAAAATGGTGCTCATGGCGCGTTGATAGGTCGCGCCCGCATTCTTGAGGCCGAATGGCATAACCGTGTAACAGTATATTCCCATCGGAGTTCTGAACGAAGTATGTTTCTCATCTTCAGGGTGCATTTTGATTTGGTTGTACCCCGAAAAACCGTCCATGAATGACATCCTTTCAAAACCGCACGTGTTGTCGATGATGACATCCGTGATGGGTAACGGAAACTCGTCTTTAGGGCAAGCAGCATTGAGGTCCCTATAGTCGACGCAGGTTCTAATTGTGCCATTTTTCTTTAGAACTGGGACGATGTTGGACACCCAATCTGGGTGTTGTTCCTCCCTGATGAAGCCCGCCTTTACGAGCCTCTTTACTTCCGCCACAATTGCTTCCATAATCTGCGGGCAAAACCGTCTTTGCTGCTGCTTCACGGGTTTGGCCTCCGGATTGATGTCGAGGCGATGCATGGCGACCTGGGGATCAAGGCCGGGCATATCTTTGTAACTCCAGGCGAAGACATCGATGTATTCCTTGACAAGAGATATGAGCTCTTCCCTCTCTTGGGGAAGTAAGCTAGCGCTGATAAATATGGGTTTGGGGTTGGCCTCCTCTCCCATGTTCACCCGGAGAATTTTATCCTGCATGTTCGCTGCTCAAACGCTCCATTGGGCGTTGACGTGACGATCCCATGCTTCGTCATGAAGCGGGATTTGCTCGTCTACTTGGACCTCAACGGTATCAACCGTAGTCATGTTGGCTGTGAGGCTTGTAAACCAGCCCCCGACACTGACATCTGAATCCCAAACTGAGGAGGTAGATGATTGATCTCCCGAGCGAGCTTCACTGGATATCTCGTCCAAGTGGCAGTACCCTTCTGAAGAGGAGGAGACATAACCTAGCCCTCTTCGCGTCCTGCCGTAGTAATCGTCGGGCTTTCCCTTTGGCACGCAAACGGGTTGGACTGGAGTCCTCCTGCCTTTGCCGTAGTTCAAGCCTTCTTTCTGGACGAAGTTGTAACCCATGCCTTCCATCATGCGCCTTGCGCTCTGGCTGTAGTATATGAACTGCGGGTCAGGTTCATCATCCTCTAAGTCGTCCCACATCGTGTGTGTGGACATGTCAACCCTTCCAAAGATGATCTCCTGTTGATAATCTCCTCGAGCGGGTACGACAAAGACAGCTCGTGAAGACTCAATCATCGGCTTGTCAGTGCCGTATGCTGAACACACAGGCAAATGCAGGGACGAATTATTGGTCAGCCCTGAAACCAGGTTGTTGCATTCCTGACAGTTAGCTTCCGAACTAGACGAGGAGTAAGCAAATTCAGGAGTTTCATTGAGGGTGAGCTCGCTTGGCTCATCCGAATTGGTGATAACAAGGCCTCCGCAGCCGATTACAATGGGTTCAATGTCATTAAGGACAAGACCCTCGTTGTCTTCGGACTCACAGTCGGCCTCATTACCGCTATCCGGGTCTTCGATCGGCACCTTACGACCCGACTCCGAGTCTTGGTAGAGCAAAGAGTCGGTGAAGTAATTCTCCACCCCTTTGAAGGGCTGTTTATCGGCAAATACTGTCTTGACCTGACCATTATCATCCACGTACTTCAGGCATTGGTGCAAAGTAGACGGGACGATGCGGTTGTTATGGATCCACGGTCGCCCCAACAGCATATTGTAAGATGGTTCTGCGTGGATGACGTAGCAGGTTACTTCCGTCCTCATATTGCCTAACTGGCATTTGAGGCGGATCTTTCCAAGCGGCCGCGTCCCTGTGGCGTTGAAGCCAAAGATAGTGGTGGTCGTCGTAGACAACCGCTTCTGAGGTATCCCTAGGGACTTGATGAGCGTCAAGGGAATAATGCTCAAAGCCGATCCCGGGTCCACTTGGATTCTATCCACCTTGGAGGAGCCGACGTACCCTGTGAAGTAAAGAGGCCTGTCGTGAGACGTGCTATTGATGAGCATGTCATCTGGGGTGAAGGTGATACAGGGATCAAGGTTCTGACACTGGCAAAGATCATGACCTTTCTCCGTCTCTTCCTCAGGGACGGTAGAAAAGTGTGTGGTAAAAATTTCTGAGTTGGCTAGAGCCTCTCGCAGAGCCTCCCGGGTTGACCTCGATAGACGCAGGAGCTCGTATAATGTGATCCTTGCTGGGATGTTTGCTAGCTGCGAGAGCACATTAAACCGGAAGGGCGGGTTGCTTGAGCTGGGTTTGTCGGCATTCTCCCGTGATGTTCCTGCCGGTTGTTTCATCAGGTCATCCGTGACCGTGGGATAATTTTTAGCGAAATCTTTTCCCGCTCTTGTGACGAGTACTGCTGCCTCTTCCTCGGAGTCGGTGAGGGTTGCTATCCCCTGTTCGATTCCATCCGGAATTGCTGAGATGACATTGCAGGGTTTGCCTCTCCGTTTGCCCTTCTGCGCCGGCTCGGAAATCCACCGCCGTTTTGAGGAGGTCGTGGTGAACCCACATGACTGTCCGATGGTAGGGTCTGTGGTACCAAGCCCTTTCTGGCGATTGTGAGGGTCGGCGCACGATCCTCACCGCTTTGGGAATAGGTATGATACCTGCCGGTGCGTGGACTGCAGGGAGGCCGGTTCCAAATCTTAAGGTGACCATGTTCGTGGTCACATTCTTTTGGACTTTTTCCTTCTTCAACACCCCCGCCTCAAAGAGAGCCTGGAGTTTGTCTTTGAGGATGTAACACTTGGCCGTTGGGTGGCCGACGAATCGGTGGAACGCGCAATAGTTTGGGTCATCTGTCTTGCCCACTTCTTCAGGTCTTGCGGCCTCTGGAAGCTTGATCCTATTGCTCCGTAGGAGTGTGTCAAAGGTGGGCACCACCCAGTCTTCCTTGAAATCATATTGCCTCTGGGGGCGCTGCCCAAGCGGCTTGGATTTCTGATGTTGCGGCGTCTTGGGGGCCGGATTAGAGTCGACAGCCATGGTTTCCTTTCCCTTCGACCGAGGATAGTTCCTGGTGAAAGTCGGCTCAGAAGTTCCCTTTTTGTGTTGGGGCTCTTCCGCTTCCAGGCGCTTGATCATGTTTTCCACTTGTTCACCTTGGCGTACCAACTCCTTCCAGGTCCGGGTTTCCACAGCACCAAGTCGGGATAAGATGCCAATCGCGAGATTACCGCGGCACATCTCGATCAGGGTAGTATCAGCTACTGTTCGGCAATCGTGATCGATTCGAACCTTTTCACAAATTCACCGATCGCCTCGCTTCGCTTCGCCGATTAGGGTCGCCATTGAAACTTCAATATCGTCGTCGAAGAAGCGGGCCAAGAACAGTTTCTCTAAGTCAGCCCATGATTTGATAGAGCCGGGCTCGAGTTTGCGGAACCATTCAAAGGCTACCCCTTTCAGAGTGCCAATGAACAACCGCGTGAGGATGGGATCATTTCCAGTAAGAAATCCTGTCTGGGACAGGAAGTAGTAAATGTGTTGGGAGGGAGATCCTTTCCCGTCGAACTGGGTCAGCCCCATAGGCTTGAATTTTGCCGGATAAGGGACTGTATCCCACTCTGCGGGATATGGTCGGACTACCCCCAGCTCGTTCATGTTTTTCTGGAGCTTCAGGGCGTCGAGCTGATTCTGAAATTCGTCAAACCTTTTATCCTGAGGTATGCTGCCAGATTGGGAGGCTTTTCCCGAAGATCTGGAGGAGTAGCCGGAGGGTGACTTATGCTCATCCTCTTCGTCTGTCGCGTGAGGAGTGAGGTCTCGCTCTTGATTCTTCCGACCCTTCTGGCGATTTCGCGAAGGCTTCTTTTTCTTCTTTTGCAGCAGTTGTCCCATTATCTCTTTCATAGAGTCGATGGCGGCTCGCTGTTCTGAGATCACGGCTTGCTGCTCCTCAAACCTTTTAGTCCACTCGTCGGAGCCTCCGGTCATGTGCACTCTTGCGTGCCTACCGTAAGCCGAGCTTGATGTTTGGGACGTCGCCTCCGCTGAACAAACCTCTTCCTCATTGTCGCGGATGGAGTTTAACCGCGCGTAGTCAAATGGGATGGCTGCACCGGTTTGGAGACGCGTGTGCTGGTAGACGCCTTCACGTCCGATTGGGAGGCGTCTCAGCCCCAAAGCAAACTCTGAGTCCGAAGAATCCGAGTATCTAGCTTTATCCTTCCCTGTCATGTTGACGGAGGCCATTCGTAGCTCGGGACCACTAGTGGCCTGTTTCTTTCGACGATTGTGCCTTTGACGAAGAGGCCTTACTCTCCGATGTGGTTGAGAAAGCCTTTCCCATACTGATGGTTTCGGCGTGCACTGACAGTCAGCGAGGACCGCCTGGATAAGCTTTTCACAGTGGCACTGAGGATTCGCCTCTTGAATCGCGCGCTTGTGAATCAGATGGTCTCTGAGGTCTCCCGTGGGTTGGAGATGGCAACCCTCAGCATCAGAGAAATCGTCAGCGCACTTGGGTGCGGTGAATTCAAAGGAGCCCGGGCGAGAACGCTTTGGAGCCCCAAGTGTGGGATTCAAGCGGTCTTGACTTGCCAGGCGAGATATCGCGTTCTGGCGAGACTCATACTCTGGCTGCGCCGCCCACTTTTCGTCTGGCGCTTTTGGTGAAGGCTTGATGAGTGAAGCTCGCCTGATTGAGCGGGCTCGCCTGAATGAGGAACTTCGCTGTTTGGAGGAAGTACATCAAGTCTGCCATTTTTTGGGGTCTTGCCGCTAGAGCGAGACTCGCCTGCACAGGGGGACCCGCCTGATTTAGGGAGCCCGCCAGGACCGTGGTTGATGCGTCTTGGCTTGATTTTCCTCTGGTCTGAATAGTAACTCGTATCGGCCAGGGAAATGGAAGCAGTCGCTTCTCGGCGTGCAACGGTTTGTCGTCGTCGCTGCCTGGCCCTCTTGGAGAGGGGTAAGTGCATCAACGGTGAAGGCGTGATTCGCGCCGAGACGAACCGTCCTCTCTTCCACGCGGGGCTGGGTGGACTGCGTGGCAACCCAACAAGAGTTTGTTTGGGTTGCACTCTTGGCCGTTGATTCGGCTTTGGCTGGTTTGGGGGAAATGGAACCCCCTACTGAAACCGAGGTTGAACACTTGGGCACGGCTACTTCGGCCGCTCGACGTTGGGTTGCGCGCACAACCCTGCGGTAACGTCGGGAGGTCTTACCGCCCGAAGAGGACGAAGATAAGTACTCTTCATACCTAGCTTGGTCGAACTCAATCACCAGGGACTCAACTGTTGTCCCTTCCGCGATGTCGTCGAACTGCGCCACCACCATCTCGGTTGAGGAAATGGTCTCTCCCACTGTGGTCGCCATCTTCTGTTTGGTGTAAAAATCTCCTCTCGGATTTGTATTGTTTGAATTGCTTGTTTACAAATCAAGAATAGGTCTTTTTACAACAGAAGCGAAGGGAAGGCCCTTCTTGTTTAACGTGGGTTCGTCGGTAGCGGTAGGACGCCTCCCTCGATGCTCGAATCGAGTTTGCTTCCCTTGGACGATCCGATCGACGTCGCGGTCGGGCTTCAGCACGCAGTAGAAGCTCCGGCGCGGTTGAGTTCGGTTCTACCCGAGCTTGCTTGGACGGGGCTGCTATGCAAGAGTTTGCAAAGAGCTCGAGAGCCTCCAAATCTGAGGGTTCAGATGGAGCCTACTTCAACAATCCAAGCCTTTGCTCAGAACTGAGTTGAGGGAGCAAGAGAGTAACTCTTCTGCTTGCTCTTTCTTCTCAGTGGCGGTTTCTTACAACCTGGTTGCCAGCCCCCTCTCGTGTGGAGATGGTGGCTTATAAATAGGCAAGGAGAGGCATGGCCCCTTCCTTGATTTGTGGGATATGACCACTGACAGTTAAGGGGCACCATACTCTTCTCTAACTGTGGGATGTGATCACTGATGAGGTAATAAGGACCATGCCTTATCATAACCCAGGATGTGCAGAGTGGGTAAGCAGGCGAGCCTTTCGAGTGCTCAGCGAGCTTGCAGCGAAGCCACGGACGAGGTCAGCTGGCGGGCCTCTTGCGGCGAAGCTTGGTTCAGAGGCGAAGCGGCGGTGCAGCGCTGAACTTGCATAGGCGAGTTCTCCTAATTGGGCGGGCTTTGATAAGTAACTGGTCCTCCTTGACTCGTGGGATGTGACCACTAATAGGTGAGGGGCGCCATGTCCTCTGGCTGCGGGATGTGACCGCTATAGGGGTGATGAGAGCCTTGTCTCATCATCACCCGTGGCGTGAAAAGTGGGTGGGCCCACTTCTTCGCCGCCGCTGGCACCGCTCACCAGCGAGTAGGCGAGCTTAAGAGTTGTTCTAACTGCTCGACGAAGCTTGTCGAACAAGCGGGCCAACCGGTGGACCCTCGGCGTGAGTTGGTTCAGCGGCTGCCAACCCTTTGCGCGGCTTGACGCATGTGGTTGGCCCGATGGCGGCGTTGGACTCATGTGGGCGAGCCTCGCCAAACCATCGCTGTGGGCGAGCCTCGCCAAACCATCGTTGTGGGCGAGCCTCGCCAAACCACCGCTGTGGGCGAAGCCTCGCCAAACCATCGTTGTGGGCGAGCCTCGCCAAACCACCGCTGTGGGCGAAGCCTCGCCAAACCACCGCTGTGGGCTAACCTCATCACATGACCGCCGAGCTTCGCTTCACGTGCGAACCTCGTGTTGAGATCGAACTCCGCTCTACATGCGAACCTCAGATTGAGGTCGAAGTCTCGCCTCTTGAGCAAGTCTCGCTTTGAAGCTTGCACGGTCTAGCCTCGGTTTAATGTCGATATTCGCTGCTGTAGGTGAACCTCGGTTGAGCGGAGAGCTTCACCGCTGGCTTAACCTCGCCAAACCATCGCTGTGGGCGAGCCTCGCCAAACCATCGCTGTGGGCGAGCCTCGCCAAACCACCGCTGTGGGCGAGCCTCGTGGGCGAAGCGGCACTTGAGCTCTTGCAGCGAAGTTCACTCGAGCGGGCGACCTCAGCGGGCGAAGTTCGCTAGGCGGCTCTTAGGCTCTTGCAGCGAAGCTCTTCGAAGCATCGACTTCGCGGGCGAAGCTTGTTAGACAGCGGCTTTTGAGCTCGAGAGCTCAACGAGCGAGACGACCTCGCGGCGGCGAAGCCTCGCCAAACCATCGTTGTGGGCGAGCCTCGTCAAACCCTTTGTTGTGGGCGAGCCTCGCCAAACCATCGCTGTGGGCGAGCCTCGCCAAACCACCGCTGTGGGCGAGCCTCGCCAAACCACCGCTGTGGGCGAGCCTCGCCAAACCACCGCTGTGGGCGAGCCTCGCCAAACCATCGTTGTGGGCGAGCCTCGCCAAACCATCGCTGTGGGCGAGCCTCGCCAAACCATCGCTGTGGGCGAGCCTCGCCAAACCACCGCTGTGGGCGAGCCTCGCCAAACCATCGTTGTGGGCGAGCCTCGCCAAACCACCGCTGTGGGCGAGCCTCGCCAAACCATCGTTGTGGGCGAGCCTCGCCAAACCACCGCTGTGGGCGAGCCTCGTGTGGGCGGCGGCACTTGAGCTCTTGCGGCGAGCTTGGTTCGTGGCGGCGGCGTCGATTCGTTCGACTATATCCCGGAGGTAAGATCCTATTACTTTTTACTTGTATTTATAATTTTTAGATTATTTATGAATTATTATGTGTATAGAATGATTATGATATATTATGAACTGCATGGGATTGCCTGATGATGATTTTATTGTTGTTAGTGTGATTATGTGAGATATTATTGAATAAGGGAAAATCGAATTATTTTATAAAAATGAGTTTATTTTCGAAAAGGATTTATCAGAAATAACTATCTAAAAATATTATTTAGAATAATCGTGAGGAAAATAATGTTTAAAAGCATTATTTTGTAAAAGGATTATTTGAATTATTAGATTTATTGTAAGATGAATATTTGAATTATTAATTCATTATTTAAAAATAATATTTTAGAATAATCATGATGAAAATCTAATTCTAAAAGAATTTTGGAAAAAAATATTATTTTGAATTATTTAATTATGATCGTATAATAATGATTATAAAGCGTAACATTTCATGTATGAAACATACGTTATTTTCAGTTTCCTTTGACACCGTTATTAAGTTACATGTTATCTAGTTATCGATAATTTTTATGAGACGTTCGAGATTTGAGTAGTGAGGTATTGATGATTTCGGTTTTCATGTGTATTTAACTATTCATAGATATTGTTCACGCATACTGTATTTTGTTCATAATTATTATTCTTGTTTTATGAACGTTTTCATGCACCTGTTATGCTATTTGATGTTGCGTAGAGTCGGTCACATTTTCACTATCTTGTTGCATTGAGAATCGTTAGTAGTTTATGACTTAGGACTTGTGCGTCATGAACGAGACTTAGTGACATGTGTGAGTTGTGTTGACTATGATTAGGAGATGAACCAGTGATCTGTTTGACCGTATTGTTAACTTGTAATTACTCGAGACCTTGGGATGGGAAGTTTGGGTTCATGTTATTGGATGTGACTGTTGATGTATCTTCTAGACTCACTCCAAGTGAATCGTTTCGCACTTGGGGTTGATTTGTTGGGCCAGTGAATCATTTCGTACGTGGCCAGTGAAATCGTTTCGTCGCCTGAGTCCTGCTTGTGTCCGGACAAGCCAGAATCGGATTGCGTGTAGTCCTTTGACCGAATTGTTTCGCGACATTGGGTGCGCGTAGAGGAATATGAACAGTCAGTTATCCGAGTATATGAACGTTGACTCTTGTGAGATATAGACCAGAGATCTGATATAGGATGGCTAGACTCTAACATCAAGTTGAGATATTTGACAGTTAGGACACCTGGTTGTACGGACACATGAGTTGTACATGTTGATGCTTAATCCAGTTATATGTTCCATCTGTGTATAATTCGGGGTTAATATTTAGTTATCTACAATCCGAGACATATGGTATATACATGAGGGTTTCCTTATTTGGATTATTTCGCTCGACGTATTACGTCTCGTTTTGTAGATTTCTAAATATTAACCTCACCCGGATTTACATTGATGGATAATCGGATTGTTATACTTGGATCATTCGCAGTTTTTGATTACTTGCATTTATTTATATTTATTATTATACTGCCATTTCGTTGTGGGATCTTGTCGTGTGTTATACACGCTGACGTACTCTATTCTCTTGGTGTACGTCAGATTTAGATGACGGACAGGTCCAGTATGGAGAGGTATCAGAGTCGAAGTATTTCCAGCAGGAGTGCCGCGCAGTTGGGGTAGAAGAACCGACAGGAGCCTAGTCTTTTTATTTTATGCAGTAGATGTTGGACATTAGACTTCGTCATACTTTTCTTTAGTTCAGTAGATGTTCCGTTGACTATTCAGTTTAGCTTTTATCTGGATGTATTGAACTGTTATTTATTTTTGTCTGGGATGATATTTCTTTTGGTGATATGTATCGTGTAGTTCTAGATTTGTTTATTATATTCTTGCTGACTGTGACTGTGATTGGGAGACCTGTGGATTTATTATGATTATTGATTGACGCTTGGCATATTAGGTTGAGCAGAAGAGTTTTTATTTTACTCTCCTCGATCTAATATGTCGCGGGCTTGTCCGCGTCCCGTTACCGTGTAATTTGGGAAGCGGGGCGTGACAGTTGGAGAATTTTTTTTCGGAGAATATTTTTTCCGAGATTAATTGAAACTGGAAAAAAAATTTGTTTGAGAAAAAATGACTTAAAAAGATTCGGGATTTGATTTTTTTGTGATAATTAGAATTAGTTACAAAAGATACAGTGATTGATAATAAATTAGTTTTTACTATATATAAAGATGTTTAAATTAAAGGTTGAGATATTATAGCAATTAACATGGACGATTTAGATGGGATGACATGTGTTAAAAATTTTTGTGAAAGAGGAAGATGATGTGGCGTTCTCTGGTGAGTTTTTAAGCTTTTTTTTTTTTGCTTTAATGTATACCCTAGTAAAATATACTTTAGTTTCTCATCTACAAATAACACAATCACAACAAGTATAAGTATTACAAACAAACTCAAACCACAACCTGGAAATCCCCTTTTCATCCTGTCAAGCTCCTCTTTTATTTTCATATTTTCGTCCTTTAGTTTCTTATTCTCAATTGACAAACACTTGCTTTCAGTAACCATGAACTCCATTTTTTCATCATCTCTTCAAGCTCAGCCTTCAAATATATCTTCTAATCCATAAGCATGTTCAACATTTCTTATCCTTCCACCTATTTCTTTATCAAACCATTTTAAAAAAATCATATCTTTTTCCACAATTTGAAGACTTACATAATGGCAACTAAAGAATCTTCGTCATGGGTTTGCTTTCATCATTGAAGTTAGCAAGGAAGCCCTGAGATTACATTTGCAGTTTACCTTGGTTACCCTACTATGCAAAGAAGAAGAAGATGCAGTACTAAATTCAGTGGAGATCAAAAACCCTGACATATCTTTTGAATTGAGAACCCTAAAGCAATTAAAGATGGTAGATTTCCAGAATAAGTGAAAGCAACAACTAATTTTCCATATTGATATCGTCTTCTATCTCCAATTCTAGGGTTACGCTTGAAAAGGGAAAGTTAGGAGAGAGATAACGCTTAAAAGTTAATGGGTTAAACCCTGGTTAGTAAGGGTGGTAGGTGGGAGAAACGTGCTGGGCACGTGAGCATTTAAGGGGTATTAATGGATCTTTAAACAAAAAGTTAACAAAATCCTGATAGGTGGTTGATTGAAGGGAAAACCTACTTTTAAGGTAGTTCCCATATTAATTAGAAAATAAAGGTGGTTCCTGCAATTCAGTCATATTTTAAATGTGGTTTCTAAGAAAAAAAACCCCAAAAAGAAACATAATCTAAATTAAGAATATGAAAAATAAAATTTATCATTTAATAGGTATTAGACAATGAATACGAGTCTTTATAATTATCAAAGCGTGGTATAAAAAAATAAACATTAGAAGATAAACGTGCTTAGCATAGGCTAAAATGCTAAAATGCTATTAAACTGGTTCCCATTGGGGGACGATCCATAGTGGGCTAGTCCCATGTTCGAATCTCCTAGCAGGTAAAAAAATCCTCGGGCCATTGCCAGCTACGAATCGCAAGCGAGGAGTAGTCCCATTCATCAACTACTCTTCATATAAAAGCAAAACCTCCAAAGATCAGAAGATCTACAAGACTACAAGAAAATAATCAAGAACTCTCGTGCACTCTTCCACGCTTATTTCAAAAAGTTCTTGTAGCATTCTGATAAATTCAAATTCAAAATTTCCCGTACTTTGCACGGGTTGAATACTAGTAATAAGATATATGAGAATACGCTATGGGAAACCCAAAAAAATTAAAGTGGTTCCATTGGGCCCATATGTTTTGGTCCAAGTAGATTTGTTTTTAATTTTTCCAATCAGATTATCCAGGTTAGGATACATGATCACTGCCACGTGGCGATGATCTAAACGGTTGTCGGGCTTGTAGGATCCTAAGTACTGATTTGACTATACAAATATCACTCCCCCTCTCGGAAACAACGACCAGGCTCCCGGAGGATCCAGCTACTCGCCGCACAACACCAAACACGAACTCAAGCGGGTCCCACATGATCTCGCAGCGCCACGTGGCTTCTCGATCTTGGACAGCGGGTGTCGTCCGAGCAGTCCGATGTCACCCTATTAAAACTCGCCTCCGCATAACACGGTAAAAAGTGCGCTCCTACCATTTCGGTATCGGCCGATACGATACGTGTTCCGCTACAATCTTAGAGAGGGAGACGGAGGAGAAGCCCGCCCTGCTCTCTCTCTCCTCCTCAGATCCTTACAGCAAAGTGAGTTCTCATCAGATCTCTTCGATCTGATCCCCTTTTGGAGTTCAATCTCTCCATCTCTTCGATTTTTGTGCGATTTTTTTAGATTCTTGACTTTTTTTAGGTTAGATTGTGTAGATAATAAAAGGAATAGGAATATTCTTGCTTTGGATCTAGCTGTCTTTTGGCATTTTTGTTTCTTGATTATTTTAAAGAGAGAAATATAAATTAATGTGTAAAGCAGTTGAGAGTATTTATGTTTTGTTTGCTAGTTTAGATGGTTGATGATGCAACAAGCATATTAGGAGTATATCTAAGCTGCATGTAATGTATAGAAAATATTTGAGGGTATTTATGTTTTGTTTTGCTATTTTAGGTGGTTGATGATGCAATAAGTATGCTTGTGTTGAATATAGTAGGGAATATATCAAATATTTTAGGATATGGTCTACATTATTCCATATCTTTGCATTAATTTGGTAGTGCATTATTTCGTTCTTATGTATATTTGAGCTGGTGATTATTATCTTTAAGCGTTGCGCGTGTCACCAATCCTTTGTAGATGTACATGATGGACCCTTGCAGTGAAACCCATGTTATAATTTTCCAGTGTTTGTATCCCTGGCTTCGAGTCGTGATATTCTTCTTTCTCTGTGAAAAATGTCTGCATGCGTTGATGATTGACAATTTCATGCAATGCAGACACTGATTTTTCTCAGATAACTGCTTATTAAATAATGGTTTTGTTAAATCAGGAATAGTTGGTTCAAGATATTAGGCTTAATATCAGAAAACCCCCCTTAACTTTGGGCGATTATCAGAAAACCCCCCTTAACTTTCAAAATATCAGAAAACCCCCCTTAAGTTTAGGGGTTATCAGAAAACCCCCTTTAACTTTTAAGGTTTTATCACAAAATCCCCCTAACGGCGTTATCCTGATTATCTCAAGTTATCAGCGGACAAAAGTACTCCCAGTAGGGATTTTCAGTGGGAGAGTTTTTTTTTCAAGAACTCAGAAAGTTTTTCTACAGAAAATCAAATTAATGTGTTAAACTAAATTATTAATTTTTTTATCACGCGTGGGTGAAATCCTACTTGGGAGTATTTTGTTTCGCTGAAAAATTGGGATAATAAAGGATAACACCGTTAGGGGGTTTTGTGATAAACCTTAAAGTTAAAGGGGGTTTTCTGATAACCCCTAAAGTTAAGGGGGGTTTTCTGATATTTTGAAAGTTAAAGGGGGTTTTCTGATAATCGCCCAAAGGTAAGGGGGGTTTTCTGATATTAAGCCCAAGATATTAACTCCGGTTTCATTCATGTTTGTATTGTTCTTACTATGCCATGTGTCATTGATTGTCTGATGCTATTTTCTTTAATAGCCTGGAGAAGCTTGCAGCAAGCATCTTCTCCACCAGCATACGAGTTAAGGGTTGTCCTAAGGGTGGATTAATTGTTATACACCCATCATTCGTTTCTATTCATAAGGATAACAGTGAACTCTTCTATTGATTCCTTTCTAATCATCCTTTGAGGTTTGTGATATGACCGACTGTCTCAGGATAAGATTGGTTTGTAATATCATCAGGATAAGATTAAAGATTAAACTCTTCCCATCAGTGGTAGGATTGATTTATGGAAGTTTATATACTAATGTGATGTGTTTTTTAGATATCTTTTCTTTTCATGCATTGGATCTCATCTTGAATGGCTAATGTGTATAATGGGAGTTAAGCTCATATAATGAAAATGTATTATCATATGAAAATGTATTGTTGTATGGTGCAGCGTTTTGAGTTCTTAACTTAATTATATATCTGTCGAAGCCATTTGGTCGTGATTTTTTCTTTTAGTAAACACTTTTTCTTGCATATGCCCTCAGCCAGTTAAAAAGCGGCAGACTCAATTAGATATAAAAGATGCAAACTGGTTTGTCTAAATTCCTATAGAAAGTCAAAACAATATGCAAAAGCCAGTGCTTGCGCTCATGGCTAGAGTCATTGCATGTTGAGGCTTAAGATAGCGAGAGGAATCTTATCTGAACTTATGCATTCCCAAAGTATGTATACATGTCTCCATTCACGCCCTTATCTATGTAATCCTGCTTTTACATCAACAATATGTGTATGCACGAACCTAATGTATATGCATGTATGCATGCATCTAATATGTCTCTGTCCATCTATGAGAATAATATGCATGTTCATGTGTAGAAAACATGCATATATGTATGTGAACTTAAGCAATAGTGTAAGCTTATATATTATTTCATATAACTGATCATTGAACCCAACACATAAAATGGGCATTCCCAGCATATTAGGTTCTGGGAGTCTCTGTGTCATGGTGTTACCGTAAAGAAGATCACTCAAAGATCATGAGGTTGTTCGTGTCGATTGCCTTGATAATTTTAAATTATATATATATATATATATATATATATATATATATATATATATATAGAGATATATATAGAGTAAGGCTCCTATGAACTTAAGTTCATAATGAATAGTGGTGCACCAACTTTTTATCCACTCATCTTGCCTTGAGATTTGTGATGCACAAATCTCAAAGTGGGCTTTATATCTTTCACGGATCCCAAAGCAAGATGAGTGGATAAAAAGTTGGTGCACCACTATTCATTATGAACTTAAGTTCATAGGAGCCTTGCTCTCTCTCTCTCTCTATATATATATATATATATATATATATATATATATATATATATATATATATATAGAGCAATGCTCCTATGAACTTAAGTTCATAATGAATAGTGGTGCACCAACTTTTCTAACCACTCATCTTGCCTTGAGATATGTGATGCACAAATCTCAAAGTGGGCTTTATATCTTTCACGGATCCCAAAGCAAGATGAGTGGTTAGAAAAGTTGGTGCACCACTATTCATTATGAACTTAAGTTCATAGGAGCCTTACTATATATATATATATATATATATATATATATATATATATATATATATATATATATATATATATATATATATATATATATATATATATATATGGCTAATTGTTAATTGGATCAGTAACATCAGTTAGACAAATCTGATACTCTAGAGTAACTCAAGGCCAAACTTTTATCCATCCTGAGACTGTTTCAAAGGGGTTAGAATTGAAGGGGAAGGGTAGGGTGGTAGCTTGGTTTATTCCATCCTGTAAAGGACTAACAAGGAGCAAATGACATGCCAAGTTGCCTCCTTGGTTCTCCCTCCCGATACTCCATTATTGTTGCCAAACAACCTTGTTGCTAAGGCAGAATTTGATTTGTCATTTTCTGAATGTCCACTGAATGTGTGCAACTGTGCACAGACAGATTTCTAGACAATAGTAACATGCATGTCCAGATAGCACTAGGCAGAGCTAGATGATGAGCAAAACCTAAAAACAAGATGGAAAAGCAGAGGCCCAAAATCTGTATATCTCCTCAAGGTTACACAAAGAGGGTAGAAATTTTTTTCTCCTAGTTTCAATCTGCAACATCTTATTGCTATCAGGGGTGAATGCTTTGCAATGTTAACATGCAACACATAAAAGAGTGGGAAGGGGCGGGATGCTGCATAGGAGGAAAAGAGAACACATTATGGGAGATAACAAATTGTTGTCTTTCATTAATTTCATTTTCCATATTTGTTTTAGGGTCATGACCGCACAAAATGGAGTAGATTCTGTCATAATTTTCTTCATCTTTTCATACCTTTTATGTTTTTTTAAACCTTTGTCATACAGAAAGCCACAATTATAATTTTCCTTATAACTTCTATTTTATTTTCCTAGAGCTCTTTAGCTTACATATTTAAGTCTTTGTATAACACTGATGGTTTGGGAACCTCAGCGGGCACTGTCCTAGAGCTTCAACAGTTTATTGTTCATTGTGACAAACGATCAAGCTTTAAAAGTTTTCCCATTGACATTAGCACAGTTTTCCTCATTTTTGTTGGTTCCATGACATAGGAATATCACCAAAATCCTAATCCATGCTGAAGTAACTCTTTTTTTTTTTTTGGGGAAACTGAAGGACTTGATATTAAGCATTCTTATACAAGCTATGTCGAAGCAAAAATAACACTGATTTTCAAGCTCAATTTATGGACGGAGATACTTGCACATCCTTTTCAGTTTCCTTGTACCCATTCCCAGAATACCTGGATGTTGAGCTCAAAATCTTAGCCCCTGTTTTCTTGCTGCTGTAACCACTCACCATCCTGTTAGGACTGTAAATATAGACATTTTTCAGGCACAAGTGTAATCCACTTTTTTTTTTGTTTAGCCTAGTGTACTATATGTCTAGACCTATTTCATTCTGATGATTGAATATCCATTCTTGTAAGAAGGCCATTACCTCTTTACTAATTAGTATTTTTTTAATTAGGGATGCCATGTTCTATATAAATCCCTATCATTTAATCATTATCACACCAGCCAATCATAAATATGGGAATTTGCTAGTTTGTCTCGGGTCTTATGCATGAATAAGTTAGCTATCTGCTATCCATGTACTATATTTTGGAATTGTTTGTACTCCATAGGTGATGACCTGGTTTCTAATCAGTTTAACAAGAACCATGTTAGCAACCATTAATGAGTAAAGAAGTGGGAGCCTTTATCATGTAAACTTTAAGATGATTTTTTCAAAATCAGCAGTAATCTTTTTGATACAGGCAATTTCTTCTCTTGCTATAAAAGTTAAGATCAAGTGATCTAGTATGTCGAGTAATATTCATTTTCCAGTTTCCAGTTTACTTGAGAATCCCATACTCTCCATATCGGATTTTGGATTTGCTATATAGACTTCCAGTTAAGGCACTCACATACGCGGATAGCAAAAATTGTTATGTGCAGGTAGCTCGTTCAACCATTCTCTCGGTGAGCACAGATTAGTTGTTATCCTAAGTCCTAACACCATATAGTTAATAATCCTCAAAGAGTATGCATAAGTAGGTTTTTGGTATATAATAATTCACATGAACTCGAGATTTAAGGTTACAAGCATTTTGAGGGAGGAACCATGGAAATGCACATACTTAAGCATGGGTGAAAGTATTACTGGGCTGTGTACTTTTGAGGAATTCCTCACTCAGGTGCTACAGTAGTTCTCATATTCCTGCTCTTAATTGCATTCTTACAGTTTGGTAATAAGCTTTTTCTTATTTTATTTATTTTCATATCACTGTTCTTTCCACCTTTTCCATTTATTTTCTACCAGTTATTTCAAAACTGAATATGATAATATGTATCTATATCCATACAATTGTGGTTGCTTTGCAATTTACTGCAAGAAGAGTCTTATCTTATGGAATCTATTAGACAAAGATGCTTCGTCCATGCACAAGGTGAAGAAAGAAATCAACCAAAGAGAAGTAGGTGTAGCAGATTGAGTAGAATAAGAGCGGAAAATAAAGACATGTATGGTCAGTTCTGTAGGTTGTCAAAGTTTCCAGTCTGCCTTTCTGTTTATCAACCCGGGATCCTCATTTAATGGTGGACCAAAAAAAAAAAACCCCCTCCATAAGGATTATTATCATTCTATCTTAAAACCATTCTTAGAAACTATGCATATCAAGTAATTCTGCATATACTGTTTTCAGATTACATTGTAGATCTGTATGATATTTATATTGATTTATTGCTGCTCTAGTAGGAAGGAGAGAGGGTGTCCTTTGTTGCCAATAAAAACAGGTCTTAGCCTGTATCTAACTTCTTGATTATTTGGCATTTGGTGGCTTTATTTCACATTATGAAAAATTTTAAGTTGTAAACTGTAGTCAAACTGTAAAATCACACCAGCCTGCAGTCATATAGTTTCATCAAGCAAGTCTTATTTCTGACAACCTGTTTCTTGGTATAAAGTCATCTCTTCCTGGCAAGCCTTAATTACTTTCCTGTTATTATTTCCTGCTGTTTGAAAAATTTTGGATTCCACTATTCCAGCATGCATATTTCCTCATATGCTTCATACATTGATTAGCCTTCAAGACTAGTCAATTTTGTTATCTTTAAACTATTTCACCTGATTTCCTTTTTAGGAAGATTCTTGTAAAAAGAATTTCTTTTTAAATGTATCTTATTTGAAACTTTTTGCATCTAAACAGGAATCATATGGTTTATGATATCCAGCCAGCAAAATCAACCCTGATGCAGTCAAATTTGCAAGATGCTCCACCAATGGTGAAGCAGGAAAGCTCTCCACAACCTGTAAAGTGGATTATTAAAAATCCGGTGGACATTGCTAAATTTGATGAGAAGGTTGGCGATAATGGATCCATCAGAAGCTCAACGAACAATGTCGCACCTGAAACTAGAGAGTTTATCAAGACTCTGCCAAGTGTTGACGATGCTCCATCAATGGTGCAGGAATTGTCTAGATCCTCAAAACCTACCAAGAAGAGTCGTAAAAGGGCACTACATAGAGCCGAGGTTGATATACGGAGTGGCGGAGATGAATCTATTGGAAGTACTTCGAACCAGTTGGTGCTTTATAATCCTGGCTCCAGTAATGCAACCGAGGATGCCCTTCCACTATCCGAACACACTGAAAGCTATACCTCATCTTTCCAAAATATGGTAGCATCAAATCCTTCTAGTCGAGTACTACCGTCTGTTGGGGCATTCACAGTTCAGTGTGCTAACTGTTTCAAATGGAGACTTATTCCAACAAAAGAAAAGTATGAGGAAATACGCGAACACATATTGCAAAGACCTTTTACTTGTGATGAAGCTCGTGCATGGCGCCCTGATATTACTTGTGATGATCCGGCAGACATATCTCAGGATGGGAGTAGACTATGGGCGATTGATAAGCCTAACATCGCTCAACCACCACATGGATGGGAAAGACAGCTTAGAATTAGAGGGGAAGGGAGCACCAAGTTTGCCGATGTGTAAGTGTACTTTTCTTGTTCTTTTCTTTTGTTTATAAGTTCCCTCTCTTCTTTTGTTAGAGTAGTAGGAAATACATATCTTCTTTCGATTGGAGTTGAATAAACAGATACTAGTCGGTCGTTTTAACTGACTTTAAGCGTATGACAAGCAATTTGATGTTTTTTGTTGAACATAAAATAATAATACCGATTATTATATTTTAGAAATGCATCTATCGTTGCTTTCTGCTCCTCTCTTAATTCTAAGATATCTCTTAAAAAGAGAGAAATTATTGTATCTTAAGTTGCTTACTATAGATTTGAGGAGTTATGTGCAAGGTTGTATGTAGGATTTATGTGTGAGGCTTATTTTGTCCCTTGATATGTTATCCCAACCAAGTCACAAGGTACCTGTGCTGATGTTATTTTCCATTTCCTGTGTATCGCTTCCTCCAGCAAGTGTACTCGGGAGGGAAAATCATAGTTATCTGACCCAAACAAGCTTATTCCAAGCTAACAAACAAGTAGCTGTCAAAACCAATAAGGCTATATTAAATAGTCTCGCTTTGTTACTGTGATACCTCAGATGTCATGACATTTTCTATATTTCATTCTCATGGTGCAGAGCAGTATGAGTAATGTAATATACTTGTAAATGACACTGAGGAAGTTAGGATGTAAGTGACTGCAGTCCGCATAGGTAGACGAGTAGCTCATGATTTGTATATTGCAGAGTTTGGCTACAGAAAATTATCGCTGTTAGCTGTCAAAATCAATAAGGCTATATTAAATAATCTAGCTTTGTTATTGTGATGCCTCAGATGTCACAGCATTTTCTAATTTCATTCTCATGGTACAGAGCAGTATGAGTAATGTAATATACTTGTCAATGACACTTAGGAAGTTAGGATGTGACTGTAGTCCACATAGGTGGATGGTTGCTCATGATTTGTACATCGCATAGTTTGGCTCCAGAAAATTATCGCTGTTCAACCTTTCGGCAGTATCTACCATAAAAGTCAATATTTTATGGGCTCTGCTGCAGTTCCAACTTATTTACGGTGAAAGTTAATGGTAAATTTTTCTGTCGAGTTTGATATGTTGTTGCTACATTGATCGTAAATGCAAAAGCAGGCTACCAAGTAGTGCCATTGTAGGTCAGCTGGTCAGGCATATTATGCAGCAACTGATTAGCTGTGATCTCAAAGTTATGTTGTATATCAAATATTTCATGTACCCTTTGTTATAAACTGTACATGCTTTTATATGATGTTAACACTCAAGGGTACAGAGGACGTGCATTAGCATTTGGCAACACCATTATTTTTCGTAAGTGTCAAAATCATGCTCATTTTTGACATGAATGTGTGTTGACACGCGGATGCACGTGCACGTTCTTTTTGTTCATGTGAGAGGAATTGAACAGATTTAGCAGGGTAACCCACATCTTGAAGATGTCCTTATCCTCACAATAGTTTTTATGTCACAAATTATGGGTCCTATTTATAGCTGTGCCGCTGAGCAACAGTTGGTTTAATTGCATCGCTGGCTGTTCTGTAAATTATTGTCAAATCAGTTGCAGTAATAAATCTGGTATAATAATTTTATATCTTGAACTAACTTCTCTTTAGCCGAATAAGATGGTACCTCGATTTTCCTTGGTTCAGTTAGGGATGTTACCTATGATACAGTGTTACAGTGTACTGCCCTTGCTATTCTAGACAAGCCTTTTAAGCTCGCAATACTAAAGGTGTTGAAAACTTCCATTATCCTGCTCCATGTTCCCCCTCTTAATCTTATCATTACTAAGGTATCTGTTGAAATAAAAGAAAAAGAGAAGACAAACTATATTCCAATGTTTGAAAAAGCTTTTTTGAAACTCGCTTCGCAACTTTTTGAAGGGTGAATGCTTCGAAACTCAAGAGTGAAGCTATGTATCCTTAAAGCTTATGCCTCATCGCTTAAAGCATAATTGAAGTGTGCGCTTCGAGCTTCATAAAGCGCTTTTCTTTTGAAGCGCACACTTTAGACAAGATTGGAGGATATAAATGAATTTTTAACTAACATTAAAATGCCCCTATGTATTTTTAATATGACCATGTGAGTGTAAATAAAATATATACATTGTGCATGTATCTTAGTTTATTATGATTTATTTCTATAATTCACATATTTAATTCTTATTTACTAATCGGGACATGAATGTATATATTTGTAAATTATTATAACACTACATATTTTATGTTCATAATTTTTACAAATCTAAAATTAAAATACTTAAACTCATGAAGCTTACGCCTCACGCTTTAAAGTTTACGCTTGCTTCATCAAAGGGTCTAGCGCTTCGCCTTGTACTTTCGCTTTTTAAACATTGCTATATTCTCATTGAGAAAAGAGAAGACAAACTATATTCTCAATTATACAATTTGTAGCATCTCTATGAAGTAAAACTCTAATGAGATACTATAATTAACTAATACATTTAATCTAGACATCTTCATAGAAGACAACAAATAATATGAGATTTTTCAATAAAGACAATGAATATTCCGAATCTTCCAATACTTCCCATCAAGCTGAAGTGTAGTGATTAACGGATCAAAGCTTGTCCATTAGAGAGTTGAATAATTTTTCCATAATAGTATCCCGGTCATATCAATAATTGATGATAGCTTGTCAAAACAAAAAGAGTTGAACAAATCGTCCCTTGTGGCATCTCGGTCATATCAACATAAAAAGATCGAAACGAATCCGATTATATCAACAGTCGATGAATAAGTAGTAAAGGCGAAAATAACGCTGATAGGAAATAAGGACTTTGCAAGTGACGTAGATAAAAAAAGATTTGTGAGCATTAAAAGTTAAAAGATGCTTCGTGAGCAACGTTGATATAAGGAATCTTGCAATCGAGATAAAAGACCATATCATACAATGGTACGGAAGTTGATGTTGGTTGATGACTATGTGAAGATCCAAAAAATCAAGTAGGCATATAGAAGAATCACCAATGACGAGATCAATATAAAGTGCTAGAATAGCCGCAAGATCAAAAGAGGATGCTGCAACAAGGCTAGGGGCAAGAGAGGGTGCTATTTAGAACGTGTCGACTAGGGAGCAAGTAGCCAAGAAGATCTAACGTCCATCAATGCACCATCAATGCATAATCATGATTAGCCCTAAAACAAAATTGTAGACTTCTATATCAATATGAACTTCCAACCTACTAGAATAATGGGCTTGTGAGACAAATCAAAGAACTTATTATAGCTTGTTGAGGGGGGGTTCTTGGTGATGCTTCAAAGGCGCTTGCAGACAAAAAGAGAAGGGGGATTGAAAGCCATGATCGAAGCCGAAACTAAAATCGAGCCGGCAACAAGAAGCACAATGATGACACTTGCAAAAATCTCGTCCTCGGCCCTGAGACTATGAAAAAAGTAAAATTCCTAGGATTTAAGAACTTGCTCTAATACCTTGTTAAAATAAAAGAAAAACAGAAGACAAACCATATTCTCATTGATTATGAAGAGGCCGGTACCCCATATTGAAACACTTTGTCGAATCTCTATAAAAGTAAAACTCTAATGAGGAAAAGGAACATATAATAGGGAAAAGTCCTAAGTAGAGATACTATAATTAACTAATATATTGAATCTAAACATCTTCATAGAAGACAACAAATAATATGAGATTTTCCAGAAGAATCTTTCAATAGTATCTTCAAAAGTTCTATAGGGGAGTGATTGGCAAAATCTGTGCAACTCAGTGGCTCATACATATGGCAAATCGACCATGTATCAATTTCTATCCTATTGGAGGATCTATTTTGTGGACTTCTTATGTTTATTCAAAAGTGCATGAATAACCATGGTCTCGAGAACCCTCTATAATGTCAAACCATAAGGAGCATGTTACGTTTTCATATCCATGACAGATTAATATGCTAAAAGCAAAAATATTCTATTGCAGGAAGGTGGAGGACAAGAACATCTCTAATTTTGTTCGACTAAGTTTTTGAAAATTCAATAAGTGTAGTGTATTGTAAACATGCCATATCCAACATGCTCACTTGATAATCGGGAGATAGTTTGCTTTTAAGGTTCTTGTCAAAATTCTCATTGAATTCTCTTCTGATACTTAGCCGTGTTCCTTGTATGGAGGATCTTCCCATAAGTAGGGACCAGCTGTAAAAGCATGTTCTTGTGGAGGAATCATCTGAAATTGAAGAAAGAGATCTTGGAGGGAAGGAGGTGGCACAATTTTCGGCATAGGGTTACTGTAACTTGAATTTTCTTTAGGCTGTATACAAACCAAATACTGATTATCTCACAATGTGATTTGTACCTAACTATATATAAATTGTATTGACTTATAAATTGATCTGAATCCATTTAGAAACAATATAATGGTTTAACTGCAAATTTTAAGTTTCAAAACAAATATAAATTTTAACAAGAAGAACTGAGAAGGTTCAGACCTAACGTATCTATTTAGCTGATAGAAATATACAAACCAATCTTCGTTCCCATTTCTTTCTCATTCACCGATGAAAACACAACCTAAACTTAAATAGATGTATGCCTTGTAATATTGTGAGGATAAAGAAATAGTTTGAGACAGCCAAGGCTTGTGGTAATAACTTTTATTACGTATAATCTACTTGCGGAATATGAGACAGACCAAGAAGGAAGATACTAGACATACACTTGTTCTTACGAAAGACGGAATTTTGCTTATGTAGTGAAGGCCTAGTAATGATTTGAACTTGATAGACGACCACATAAAGCCCAAAAAGAAAAGCAAAGGGAAGAGGCATATACCTGTCAATTATTACTAATTGTTAATTTTTAATGTTATCAAAGGAGCGCACCTCATTGCGCCTCATGCTTCCAGCGGGGCAGTGGCAAAGTGCCCCATCTGATGTGATAGCGTCTTTTTTGCCCCTCGCAAGCTCCCTGTGTGAAATGTAGAGCGCATGCAAGGCAGGACCTTGCATATTTTGTTCTTTAACATTTCAATCATGTCTTTATACCCAATAACTCATCGCAAAAAGTAAAAAACTGATTACGCCTGTTTAGCAGTCTGATTGACCCTAAATCATTCTCATTTACTATTTAATTTTTCTTCGATATTGTCTTGATTTGACTTTTGATTCGGAAAATTATGAACTTTGCTGCTATGTTGGATGTGTTAGCATTATGAATTAAGACCTTATTTTGTGTTTTAATAGTTGATATTATTCATCTTGACATATTTTTAATAGTTGATATTATTCATCTTGACATATTTTTTATGTGAAAATCATAAAAATGTTCTTTCATGCTTGATTTTCTATCTTGAAGAATTATATGTGTGGTGGGCGCCTCGCTTCACTTGGGCACACATATTGCATTGCTCTTTGCGCATGTGCGCGTAAAGGGGTTTTGCGCCCCGCATTGCGCCTTTTGCATTAGTAACATTATTTATTCATAATTTCAGGTATTTAGTAAGCTTCTTATGCCAATCACGCATCAGAGTCCAACATGTATTGAGAATAGAAACAAGACTAACTTCGAAGAGTCCAAGCTTTATAAACACCAAGAGGTCAATAAAAAATATTCAGAGTCATTAAGTACTACGTACACCTTACGTTAACTAATAAATTAAGTCTACATCTACACAATAGGAAATGACACATGTTTCCATCAATAGTGTTATGAAATGCAGAAGACGAGATGAATAAACTAATAGCCTGATAGGCTCCAATGTGATCATCATACACTTTAAATTAGTAAATAAAATGAGAATCTAATTAGGAAATTTCAGACTAATCTTCCATTGGTAAATAATTTCATAAAATTCACACACAACAAAATTACATGTCAGATGCCTGATATGGCTCTCGTTTCTCGTGGCTTGGCTTTGGACTAGGAGTGAAGAATGAATCACTAAGAACAGTAAAAGGGAGTTTTTTTTTCATCAACGACATATAACAAAAAAGTTAGTTAACATGATTGCTTCATGAGTAGCATATTTAGCGTGTCCTTTGAGATATGTATATTCACTTACAAAACATAATCAACTAAAATAATACTCAATTAAATAAATCATTGTCTCATATCTCTAGTAGTATGGAACAAAGATCAGAACTAATAAGATGATGATGCATATAATATATATTTAGGAGGATTGTGATTGGTAAAAAGGTCTGCAAACATTTAGTTGATTAATTGTCTGGTAACAAGAGACGCTAAGATAAATGTTTGCAAACATCTCGAATTGCTGACAGTTTACATTAGTTTATGTTGTTGCCAAACAATTAATTTGGTTAATTAAGTGTTTGCAATCCTTTCTTATAAATCTCGATTCTCATCTGCATCATTATCTTGTTAGTTCTGTTCTTTGTTCTATACTACTTAATTGAGACAATAATCTTTTGAATTGAGCATTGTTTTAGTGATTATATGTTTTGTAGTTAAATGTACAAATCTCTTAGCAATTATATGTTTTGTAGTCAAATACACAAATCTCTAGTGGATGAACTAGATATGTTATTCATAGAGGAATCTGGTTACGCAATGTTTATTGATGGGGAAACCCCCCCTTCACTGTTCTTTATCTTTTTTTCACTCCCTATCTCAAGCCAAACCATGATAAAGGAGATCCATATTAGTTAGCCGATAAGTCATAGAACTTTGTTGTGTATGTGAATTTTATGGAATGATTTACCAGTGGAAGATTGATATGGGATTTTCTAATTATGTTCCCTCATTTTATTTACTAATTTAAAGTGTTTATGTTCATATTGGAGTCTGTTATTTACTAATTCAAAGTGTATGATGTTCGTATTGGAATCTACCAGGCTATTAGTTTAACCTTCTCTTGTTTTATTCATTTTATAATAATGCAATTGATGGAAATACATGTCATTTCCTAATGTGTAGAACTGTAGATGCTTGCTTAATTTATTTGTTAAAAAGGTGTATTATGGTACTTAATGACTCCATGAATAATTTTTATTGGCCTCTTGGTGTTTACGATGCTTGGACTCTTCGAAGTTAGTTTTGTTTCTATGTTCAATACATGTTGCCTGTGATGCTTGACTAGCACATATCGGACTGAGTAATGCTGAATTTTAAGAAGTTAAAAACTTGTGTAAAAAAGCCTGTATATTATTTTGGGAAATATTCTAAAGATTATATGTTGGATGTTCTCGAACCATCATGTTGCTGAAATTGACGTATGAAAGATCCTTTGACATATGAAGGATAAATTATCAATCCTTAGCACCGTGCAAACATGTGAGGGGCCTTGTATCAGATCAGATATGGTATCAAATTGGACTTTGGATTCTTGTTTGTTTGATTTAGCTACTGAAATTAGAAGCCATGTGTTTAAGTCATTACAATGTTATTTTTTTCCTTTCCATTTTTGGTATAACATGTCCTGCTCACTGTGAGTTTGTATGTGTATAATATAAGCACATGCATGCACATACAGCCATGTTACCATGTCCTTCTATACTACTTGTTAAAGGTTTGTTGTGTTTCCGTGCTATACTCTATTCCATCAGTCTCGTATATCAATATCCATGCTTCTCAGGTATCACATTTTCGGGAGTCATGGAGTTCAGTAGACTATTGATTGTTTACTTAGAATTTTAGTGAGAAGATGAGTGGTTTATTTATGGGAAAGTACACCTTTCACGTTTTTTAAACTCTTATCATGCTTTACATTTGGCTGAAGTAGTCTGAGAGCACGTGATTAATATTTAGACATGTCAATTTGGACACTTTCAGAAGGTTCGCATGTTTTCCAGCTTGAACTACACCTTTGTAGTTATTTAAAATTTGCATCAGACACTACTCTGATTATGTACTATGTCTGGTGGTATGTTGGTGTTGTAGAGGACTTAGGAATATCTTCCACTGCTCTACAGGTGCTGTAGGACCTATTTGGACTAGTTATTTTTGAGTTTTTCTTAGTCCCTAAAATCTTTAATATTTTGAAATTAGTCCCTCAAATCATTGGAATTGCTATTAGGTCCCCAAATTCGTATATCTTCCAATGTTGAAAAAAACGATAACGCATAACGTAACGCTTATTTATTGTTAAGGGTAATGGAAAAAGACGCAAAAAACGTAACGATAACGTAAGTTATATTGTTTACTACTTATTTAGATATTCTATAAATATAAATAATTTATAATGACTTTATTAATTAGAATCATCAAAATTTTCAAACACGCATCATAATTATCAAATATAGAAATATAATATCGCAATTTCTTAACAAAAGTTAGTCATACATGACCAATAACCACTACAAAAGTATCATCAAATGATCAAATATGTTAAGTTTAAAGCAATCAAACAAGTCTTAACAAAATCAAATACTTCCAAGTTTCAACTTTCAAGTTTCAAGTTGTAATAAATCATACAAGATAAAATCATCATCCTCTAGATCTCTCACAAAACAACTAAGTGTTCTCCTCAAGTGATTGGGTGTTGACTAGATTAGAATAACTTGGACTAATTAAGCGCAATTCATTGTAAATAACTTTAACATAAAATAAATTTAATGAAAAATAAAAATAAAACCTTGTTACCTCACTAGAAAAGACTCAAAAGACTTGGGATTAATTAGATCCGACTGTGGAGAATGATCCACGATCCAAATCGATACATAATATAACCAAAAAACTTAGGTTTTAAAACCCTTAACAAAACGCTCCATAAAACGCATTTTATTGGGTTTTGGACCGTTATGCACTATGAGTTTTTGCTTGTGTTATGTAACATTTTGGTCCCGTTAGGTACTGAAACGGGTTATAACGAGTTACAAAACGGGTTTTTTAAAACATTGATATCTTCTCTTGATTGGAGGGATTAATTTGTAAGAACTTATATAAGAGTTGAGAGACCTAACGGCAATTTCAATGATTTAAGGGAGTAATTCTGAAACAATTTTATAAGAATTTGAGGCCCTAATATAAATTTTATAAGAATTTAAGGGAGTAATTCTGAAACAATTTTATAAGAATTTGAGGCCCTAATATAAATTTCAATGATTTTAGGGACTAAATTTCAAAATATTAAAGATTTAAGGGTTAATATCAATTTTTTTTTTAAATTGTAGTTCTGACTACAGTTTGCAAGCCTATTAACTGTGATTTTCTAAGCCGGTAATATTTCACTAACATCGTGGCCTGTTTGGATACAATATGCTGAGAATAACGGGAAGTGTTAGGTTCTCATGAGAAGGCAAAGCGAGGGTAGGGAGAGAAGAGAAAAAGAAGGACTCTTCTCTTTTTTCTTGCATCATATGGGGTTTGCAAAATATTCGGTCTGACTGTATCCTTATAAAATTCTGTTAAGCTCAAGTTTTTGTGGTTTAGACAGTTGTCCTCTACTAAACTGTGAACTGTAGCCAGAAGGAACTGAGTCTTGCATTCTATTGTTAGGTAAGTTAATTGCAGAAAACTACATTTAAGAAAATCTTGGCAAAAGGGAGATTTTACCTAAGCACAGGCTATAGCACCATTTTAAGGTGAAAACGTACCTTATCTTTACTCTAGAGATGATTGTCTTTTGGCGCACGAGTTGAACATCTATGTAAGGCTGACATGGGAACTTCAGGTGTCCCTTTTCTAGTTACAGTTTTTCCTATTCTACAGGCAAACTCCTATGACGTAGTTCAGAGTCTATATTATTGGGACTGGACCTTTTATGTGTTTGTACTTCTCAACATGTGTGTTCACAGCCATGCATGAGTCCATTAAGCAACCACCACTTATTTGCATTATATACAGAAACACTTTCAACTTTTTCATAATATATAATATATTAATAAAAAATCACATTGTTTTTTTCCCTTTTGCTTATCATTTTCCTGGGCACCCTCGTTCCTCGAGATCATCAATGAGGAAACTTAATTTCTGCAATTGATGCAAAAGATCACATGTTATTTATGACAGACTTCTATTCAATTGAACGTTCACCTGTAATTCGGTTCTACTGCTGCTTTAATACTAGTTTTCTTATTTTTCCATCTTCAGGTACTATGTTGCTCCAACTGGAAAGAAACTGAGGTCTATGGTTGAGATACAAAAGTATGTCCATGTCTTCTTTTTCTCATGTTTTATGATATTTCTCTTTGTTTCCTCTGTGTAACTAGACATCTTTAATACCAAAAAAAAAAGTAAACTGGAGCATGTTTATATCTTATGTTATATGTGACTCAAATACTATAACCGATATTTCTTGGGCTTGGTTTTGGCCAAGGCTGCAATCAAGAGTTTGTTGCCTTGTGGAAGTGTGAATGGTTTTGTGATGAGGATAAACAACTCATAGGGGACTTGGATTAGAGTTCAGTTAGAACTCTTTGATTACTTGGTCACCAAGAATCTTGTTGGCTATTGGATTTCAATCCAATTTGGAGAAGTATTAAGGATATCACTTTTGGTCTCTTTATATATGATCTGAACATCATCATGGTTGTTTGCACCAAAAGAGAAATAGAGAACAGTGTTCTCTTCTGAAGTCAACCAAGAGCATCAAGGGCGAAGTTTTTCAAAGCATCAGCAGTAAACCTCAACTCCATTGAGGTTTTAAGTTCTTCTCTTGGTTGATTAATTTGCTCTTGAGAGATTGTATCGGGTTTTTGAGGTATGTTAGGGATTGAGTGATTGAGAGATGTTCATATTGTATTCCTTACAATTTAGTAAAGCTATTCACCTCCTTCGCCCGTGGTCGTAGGCTATAAGCCGAACCACGTATATTCGTGTGTTTATCTTCTTGATTTTTTTCTGCACTTTCGTGTCATTGATATTATGTCCTTGGGATTTGTCATAACAAATTGATATCAGAGCACTCAGCTATCAATCGGACGAGAAAATAATAACAACCACTACGAAGTGGGATATTGAGAAGTTTGACAGCAACATCAGTTTCAGCCTTTGGCAAGTTAGGATCGTCGTGTTGACACGGAGTGGATTAAAGAAGGCTTTGTTGGGGAAGTCGAAGAAACCTAATACCATGACGGAGGAAGATTGAAACGAGTTGGATGATAAAACTCTCACAACGATTTAGTTATGTTTGACAAACGAAGTTTTGCAGGAAGTTCTCACGGAGAAGACAACCGCTGATCTGTGGTCTAAGTTGGAGGATTTGTATTTGACGAAGTCGCTCACTAATCGCCTCTTAAAGCGTTTGTACACACTTCAGATGTCGGAAAGTACACCCATCAAATCTCATATTGGTAAATTTAATTCTGTGATTACAGATTTGAGTAAGATTGATGTTAAGATTGATGATGAAGATCAAGCTCTATTGTTAGTGTTCTTTGCCACCTTCCTACAAGCACTTCAGGGATACTATGATTTACAATCGAGATGCTATTAACATCAAGGATGTTAAAGAGAACTTGTTGAATAAGGAGAAGATCGACAAAGAGCTAACCACAAGCGAAAGTAGCAGTGTATTAAATATCGGCCGATATATCGCTATATTGGCCGATATATCGGTTTTGATGCCCTTTCAATACGATATTTATGAAAAATATCGTTTTCCGATTTTTACCATTTTTTTCCAATATATCGGAAATATCGGTCGATATTTTATTGAGGAAATATCGGTCAATATTGGCTAATATCCAAATGAAAAGCGTTATTGAGTTTAGGTTTGGTTTTGGTTCCCATCAGATCAGAAAACTTAATAAATTCTCAAACCCAAATACTTTAAATTCCTAGTCAATTTCATATTTTTCCTCCCTCTTTGTTTGGCACTCCATTTCAAAAACACTAGGCGATCTCATATACGAATTTCTCTCCCATTCACTCTCTCTTTCTCTTCTCCAATTCTCCTCTCAGCTCCTCAGACCCTCTGTCTCTCTTCCTCTCTCCTCTCTCAACTTCTCTCTCTTTCTTCCTCTCTCCTTTGCTTATGTTTTCTCTCTCTCAGACCTCTACCTGTATCTGATGTCTCTAAACGTCGTATATCATTATTTATGATGCAATTTCTTATGTTTAGAATACATTAAATATGTTTTGATTACATTCTACAATGTTATGTTACATATGAACATCATCCAATATGACACCCCGATATTTTTTTACATATTCCCGATATATCCCCGATTTTCGCAATTCGATATGGATTTTGGTCATCCGATATTTTCGATATTTAATATATTGGAAAGTAGTGATAAAACTGATGGCTTGTTTGTTCGAGAAAGATCAGAAGAAAGGGGCTTTGGAGGTAACATGTATAAGTCGAAGCATAAGAATCTGACCTGCGAATATTGCAAGAAGAAAGGGCATATCAAGACCGATTGTTACAGGTTGAAGAAATAGAAGAAACAAGAAGAGTATGAAGAGAAACCAAAGAACTTCGGTGAAAGTATTGCTGAAAATGTGATTTTATTAGTTACCTATGATAAAACCAAGAGCACAGAAGATTGGATTTTGGATTCGAGTTGTTCCTATCTTGTGTGTCCTAATCAAGATTAGTTCGTCACTTATGAAGCTATTGATGGTGTTGTTTTCATGGGGAATAACGCCTCATGCAATACTATTGGGAAAGGGACAATTCGAATTAAGATGCATGATGGAGTCATCAGAATTTTGACTGATGATAGGCATGTTCCAGGTTCACGGAAGAACCTCATTTCTTTGGGCACTCTTGATAGTCTTGGGTGTAATTTTTCAAGTGAAGATGAAGTTCTTAGGGTTACAAAAGGCTCTCTTATGGTTATGAAAGGAAAGATCGGCAACTTGTATATTTTGCAGGATTCTACCGTTACCAGTTCGGCTGCAGCTGCAGTTACATCATCGATATCAGAAGTAGATACTACTAAATTATGACATATGAGACTTGGTAAGCATGAATTGGCTGAGTTGAGCAAGAAGGGTCTTTTATGTGGACAGAGTACAGGAAAATTAGAATTCTGTAAGCATTGTATCTTCGAAAAGCAGAAAAGAGCAAGCTTCAGTAGGGCAGTGTATCAGACTAAAGATACTTTGAGTTATATTCATTCAAATCTTTGGGGACCTTCTCAAGTTGCCTTGAAGAGTGGTAGTTTAAGATATTTGTTGACCTTCATTGATGACTACTCCAGGAAGGTTTGGGTCTACTTTTTGGGACATAAAGATGAGATGTTTGTGACTTTCAAGCAGTGAAAGTCTTTGATTGAGAAGCAGACTGGGAGGCTGATTAAGATGCTTAAAATTGATAATGGCCTTGATTTTGTGGAGAAAAATTTAATGAGTTCTGCAAGAATGAGGGAATCGTTAGGCATCACACAATCCCTTGCACACTGCAACAGAATGGAGTGGCTGAATGTATAAATAGAGTCTTTTTGGAGAAAGTTTGTTGTATGTTGTTCAATACAGGTTTAGGGAATGAATACTGGGCCGAAGCAGTGAATATGGCTTGTTACTTAGTAAATCGGCCGCCATCTACTGCTATCGATTATAAAACTTCAAAAGAGGTTTGGTCCGGTAAGCCTACGGATTATTCTAATCTTAGAATATTTGGTTGCCCTGCATATACGTATGTTAGTCAAGGGAAACTTGAGCCTCAAGCAAAGAAGTGCATATTCCTAGGTTATGCACCGTGTGTTAAGGGTTTTAGGTTGTGGTGTCTTGATCCGAAGTCTCCTAAGATTATTATCAGCCATGATGTCAATTTTGATGAGTCTGCTATGTTCCGCCAGAAATGGTTATCAGTTTCAGTTGATGAAAATAAAGTGCGCACTACAGGACAGATGGTGGAGTTTGAAATTCGTGATTCAGCTTTTCAGCAGGATAAGACTATGAGAGTTCAGCAGCCAGATCCCGTTCAAGTAGATGAAGCACCTCAATAGCTGCAGGAAGAGCGGGAATACACTATTGCTACAAATCGGTCTAGACGAGATATTCGACCACCGTGAAGATATGAAGGTATAATAGCTTATGCATTGTTGGTTGACAATTTTGTGCCCTTCAGCTATACAGGAGCTATTTCAGGTGATGACTTCTCTAAGCGTTACGGTCGTCGTGCGGACAATTCAGTCGCTTTGTTGATGAGGCCTCTTTTAGTTGGCAAGTTCAAGCCAGGTTTGGATTTGATCGATATGTGTCGCACTTGATGCCTTGCGGGGGGCTGTTAGAGAAGGTGGAGTAAGTTAGGTTTTGGAGTGTGGATTTTTTGACGCATTTAAGTCAATGTGGAGATTTGTTATATGTGACTCAAATACTACATCCGATATTTCTTGGGTTTGGTTTTGGCCAAGGCTACAATCAAGAGTTTGTTGTCTTGTGGAAGTGTGAATGGTTTAGATGAATGCAAATTCCTGTTGTGATAAGGATAAACAACTCATAGTGGATTTGGATCAGAGTTCGGTTAGAACTCTTTGATTACTTGGTCACCAAGAATCTTGTTGGCTATCGGATTTCAATCCAATTTGAGGAAGCATTAGGGATATCACTTTTGGTTCCTTTATATATGATCCGAACATCATCATACTTGTTTGCACCAAAAGAGAAATAGAGAACAATGTTCTCTTCTAAAGTCAACCGAGAGCATCAAAGCCGAAGTTTTTCAAAGCATCTGTAGTAAACCTCAACTCCATTGAGGTTTTAAGCTCTTCTCTTGGTTGTTGATTAATTAGCTCTTGAGAGAGATTGTATCGGGTTTTTGAGGTGTATTAGAGATTGAGTGATTAAGAGATCTCTACATTGTATGCCTTACAATTGAGTAAAGCTATTCTCTTCCTTCGCCCGTGGACGTAAGCTATAAACCGAACCACGTATATCCATGTGTATTTGTCTTCTTGATATTTTTCTACAGTTTTGTGTGATTGATATTACTTTGTCCTAGGGATTTGTCATAACATCTTATTTATGTACGGCATTTATTAGTTTTTTCATTCATTTGTTCCAATTGATTTATGCTTGTAAACGAAATTAAAAGTTTGTTCTCACCTACCCAAATTATGTCGTTGATCTTGACCTACACTTAATGCTTATATATAGTCAAAATTTTGTCTTAGAATCTTCCTAAAACACCACTTCATGGATTACTTGGAAGTTTCAATTGCTTAACTTTTTATCTATATCTGGTCACCTTAGATCAAAATGAACTCTGTGAATCACCAATTGGGCCTCCGGTCTTGTAAATTTTGCTTGTGTTATTTTTTTATTTAATTAATTAACTTATTTATTTATTGTGCATGTGTGTGTTGGCGGTGGTGGGTTGTTTGGGGGTGGTTTGAGAACCTATATTGATCATTGTTCTTCTGCAGGTACCTGTTAGAACACCCAGAGTATGTCGAGCATGGGGTCAAGCTATCTCAATTTTCTTTTCAGATTCCAAAACCTCTGCAAGAAAACTATGTGAGGAAACGACCTCCACGCATGCCGAATCCTGTTGATGGTGGTTCTGGATTACCCATGCCTCTCGAATCCGCAGAAGGTATGTGAAAAATTAAATTACTCTTTTAAAAATATGTAGATATTTTACTGTGAGATATGCTTCAGCTTTGCGTGATTTTGGTCTACTTTATTGTGGAATCACTTAGATTGTCGGCAACATTAGATTAGTTCCACTTTTACCCTTTCAACTAAATACTTTCCCTTGGCTTTAATCAACAGAATATATCTATAGAAAGAGGAAACATATCATGTTGTCAATCACAAATACCATCTATGATATATGGAATGGTGGTAAACGTCATGTTCCAATCAGACATGGTAATTTCATAAATATTGACACAGTCATGGGTATATACTTGTATTCTTATGGCTGCATACATGTGCACACAAATAGATATGCATTACCTTAACTTTTATTCTCAAACCGATGCCCACGCTCTCAACATGAAAGTTTCATATAATGCAGTTTCTTTTTTTAATAGCGCCTCACATATTACTTTTTTTGCGTAATGGGTATATATTTTGTAAGTGCCCAAACAAGTGCCTGCACCCTGCAGTATACACAGGTGGATAAACTCTCACATGTATTTACATGATTTTGAGTATGTGTGATACAATAAACCTTAAAAAGAAAATGTATTTGCATGTATGATTGTACATTTGTTAGTGCGGTTATAGTTACATTCTTTTCATTTGTTGGTTTGACTGTAAAGAACCTCAAAAGCGAGATATATCAAATATAATAATTCCTATAATGGACTTTCTTTTTAACAAAATTCTCACATGTACACTATAAACCTTGTGCATATTTTTTTGAAAAAGTAAATTATTGATGAATACCTCTTTAAAGTGTCCCATTGTCCACGCTGGACATGTTCGACACTTAAAACAAGACACGGGAAGTTTCCTGCATAGCATAGAGGATGCAGATGATAACAGTGTTAGAATATAAAAATATAATTCTCATCCTCACCATAACTTTGGAGTTTTGGTGTAATGGTTACATGGACTTTAAGATGGTATCGGAGCAACCTAGGTTCAAATCCCACCGACCATGAATTTTAAAGTGGATTTTCCAAAAAAGTTGACACTACTACGTGAGTCCATGTATCAGCCTCAACCGTGCGGGGTCATGTTAGAATATAAAATATAATCATCAAACAGAAAGAAAAGAAAAGAATTTATATGTTATTGCCTATACAACAAGACAGATGGAGATAGATATAAGCAACTTTGATCTCTGTTAATTTCAATTTTCTTCTATGAATTTATTACACATAATCGAACTCAGCGAGATTATTTTGTGCAAGAACCTCGCTATCAATGCGATGGAGGCCTTGGTGGATATGTATACACTATGCCAAACGTAATCCTTCTGATGACATTTACCTTTTGATGGATATATTATGACATGCACTGCTTTCCTTTCAGTCTCATGTTCCTGAAGTATGAGTACATAAGTTCAGTTATGTTTCATATGCTTACACCCGTATTAACATAGGGGTTAATTGCGGGTAGAGTCCCTCTTTAGTATCAGCGTATTGTTATTTTCAACTTACTACACCTTTACTTTTATTTTTGCTGACCCCCCTAGTGATTTTTTTGACACTTTTATCCTCAGAGAATTTTTTTTAATAGGCCCCTCCCTGAGGGTAAAAGAGTCAGAAAGTTTTCACTCAAGGGACTTATCTGCAAACAAAAGTACGTGGTTCATGACATTGATACTACAGGGGTCTATCTGCAATTAAACATATAATTTATTTATGTGTTATGTGTAGTCATTATGTATGCAATGCTCTTACTACCACCTTCACAAATTCACGCTTTCTGGACATCATCCAGTGCGTCCACTGTCGTGGGTCGAGCCAACAGATGAAGGACTCCAAGCCCCTCCCTGCAACGGGGATTCAGGCTATCACCACCAACAGTCTCAATCACCGTCACATACGCAAGTAGCGCCATCACCACCTGAGAAGAAAAGGAGCACCAAGCTGAGAATATACATTAAAAAGTCCAGCAGTGGAAGTAGCTCAGTTGCAGTACCAGCTAAGGAAGAGCTTTGAGTTTTCTGTTAGCTTGAACTGCTTTCTTCATTACATGGTAGGTCTTCTTTGGGTCTTAAGTTTTATTTTGTTCTTTTGGGGGGGTTCACTGTTGCAGGTGAATGGCTGATATGTACACATACTTAGGAGAAAGCGCTTTTATGTTGAAGTTTGTAGTATGGGGTGAATGGATGTTTTGGAACAGTGAAATCCATACCGCAGGTGAAATACATATTGTCACTAGATATGTTTTTTTTTTTAATTATGAATTTTTATCTCAGAGCTCTTCCCAAGTTCTGATTGTGCATAGTTGTCATTGTATATTGGCCTAGAATCAGGTTCTAGTGACTTTGATGGAAGTTGGTACTTTGCCTGGGTAACCTTTAGCTTGTTTCTCTGAAAAGAACCTCACTTTGGTTGCTTTATCTGGCTATCGTTTATATGCATCCTAAGGTGTGGTTTTTATGACTGCCCTCTTGTTTTGCTGGTATCTGCTTGTTCGCGCAATGCTTCAAAGTGAAGCTGAAAGATTTGATGTAAATTTTCAATTAAGAGAAATATTTAGCTTTATTGTTATGTTTCTGTAAATAGTTAAATCACAATACCACTTGTGTTGTCATTTAGACCGTCATTGCTTCTCCTCTGGTAGGTCTAATATTTTTGGATTAGACATTTGGATCACCAAAATCAGCTTCAGATCAACTAAACTCGTATCAAATAGTTTATACAGTTCGAACTTGACAAATATCTTCATGTTCATGCGCAATTGTCCATACCGTGCTTTTTAGTCTTAACACACGCAACTAACCCAACACGATTACTTGTTCCGATTTTGTCCAGAAAAATACTGTAGTGATTTAGTAGGAAAGTGAGCTCATGTTTAGAACATAGAAACAAATTACGCTGTCCAATTCAGGAATTGTACGGTATATTGCAATTATAAATGAAGTAAATGGCGCATGCATGCAGCATTTGTTAGTGTTGTCGGAAATTAACCTCAATTTCGTTGTTTGGATATTTGCAATTTATTATTGGAAATGTACTTCTAAATCTAAATCCGGTGTTTGGTTCGATGCAAAAGTTTTATGTTTAAACTTCAGGGATTGTCAATCTCGTGAAGTTTTATGTTTAAACTTCAGGGATTGTCAATCTCGTGAAGTTTTATGTTTAAACTTCAGGGATTGTCAATCTCGTGAAGTTTTATGTTTAAACTTCACGGATTGTCAATCTCGTGAAGTTTTATGTTTAAACTTCAGGGATTGTCAATCTCGTGAAGTTTTATGTTTAAACTTCACGGATTGTCAATCTCGTGAAGTTTTATGTTTAAACTTCACGGATTGTCAATCTCGTGAAGTTTTATGTTTAAACTTCACGGATTGTCAATCTCGTGAAGTTTTATGTTTAAACTTCACGGATTGTCAATCTCGTGAAGTTTTATGTTTAAACTTCAGGGATTGTCAATCTCGTGAAGTTTTATGTTTAAACTTCAGGGATTGTCAATCTCGTGAAGTTTTATGTTTAAACTTCACGGGATTACCAATCCCGTGAAGTTTTATGTTTAAACTTCACGGATTGTCAATCTCGTGAAGTTTTATGTTTAAACTTCACGGATTGTCAATCTCGTGAAGTTTTATGTTTAAACTTCAGGGATTGTCAATCTCGTGAAGTTTTATGTTTAAACTTCAGGGATTGTCAATCTCGTGAAGTTTTATGTTTAAACTTCACGGATTGTCAATCTCGTGAAGTTTTATGTTTAAACTTCAGGGATTGTCAATCTCGTGAAGTTTTATGTTTAAACTTCACGGGATTACCAATCCCGTGAAGTTTTATGTTTAAACTTCACGGATTGTCAATCTCGTGAAGTTTTATGTTTAAACTTCAGGGATTGTCAATCTCGTGAAGTTTTATGTTTAAACTTCACGGATTGTCAATCTCGTGAAGTTTTATGTTTAAACTTCAGGGATTGTCAATCTCGTGAAGTTTTATGTTTAAACTTCAGGGATTGTCAATCTCGTGAAGTTTTATGTTTAAACTTCACGGATTGTCAATCTCGTGAAGTTTTATGTTTAAACTTCAGGGATTGTCAATCTCGTGAAGTTTTATGTTTAAACTTCACGGATTGTCAATCTCGTGAAGTTTTATGTTTAAACTTCAGGGATTGTCAATCTCGTGAAGTTTTATGTTTAAACTTCAGGGATTGTCAATCTCGTGAAGTTTTATGTTTAAACTTCACGGATTGTCAATCTCGTGAAGTTTTATGTTTAAACTTCAGGGATTGTCAATCTCGTGAAGTTTTATGTTTAAACTTCAGGGATTGTCAATCTCGTGAAGTTTTATGTTTAAACTTCAGGGATTGTCAATCTCGTGAAGTTTTATGTTTAAACTTCAGGGATTGTCAATCTCGTGAAGTTTTATGTTTAAACTTCACGGATTGTCAATCTCGTGAAGTTTTATGTTTAAACTTCAGGGATTGTCAATCTCGTGAAGTTTTATGTTTAAACTTCAGGGATTGTCAATCTCGTGAAGTTTTATGTTTAAACTTCAGGGATTGTCAATCTCGTGAAGTTTTATGTTTAAACTTCACGGGATTACCAATCCCGTGAAGTTTTATGTTTAAACTTCACGGGATTGTCAATCTCGTGAAGTTTTATTCACTAATTCGACCTAGTTTCATGAAACTAGGTTGAAATTGCTAATTGCTAGGACTGGATCGAAAATTATAAATAAATAATTAAAAGGGTCTATTTTCAAAATTTGTCTTTTAGATAAGGTCATGAGAAGTGATGTTAATAAGAATTATTACAAGCTTTTAAATTTACATTGCAAACTTTTGATATTCTCTACATTTTGTTCTTGAATAACCTATTTTCGGTTAAGATTAATGATTGATCAAAAGCTTTTGAAATTTTTATCAAATCATTATCCGTCTTTAACATTTAATTTCATGCTAAATTGATAAAGTTTTTCCTCCTAATTTGGACTGATTTTTATTAGTCGTACCTGTACCATTTATTTACATAATAAAGAAATGACAATATTTTTGTAGTTCGAATGAATTCAAATTCTAGTTGAATTAATCTTAATGTAATAATTATTAGTAATTTTCTATTTTTTCAAATAAGGTTGAAGCTGGTTTTGTTTTATAAAAAGAGTAATAAACCTACTTAACCTTTCTTTATTTGTCAAACACATAAAATTTAAACTTTCACGTCAACCATCTAATCCAAACGGAGTTAAATTATTTTAGCTTTGTCATGAATGACTAACCAAGTTAACCCTTCTTCTAAGCCTTCCTCTCTTAACCCCTTGCCAAATGGCACATGCCAGTTGGTATTGCATTTTTTAGGGTGCTTTGTTTATTTTTTTCAATAAGTAGCCAATAATAATGTTTGGTGAAATCTTATTTGGTATGCTTATTGAAACTATTTATGCTTTTAAGAGAGTGCTTTTAGAAGTAACATGAGGATACTTTAAAAGCGGTTTGTTTTATTTTTATTTTTATATACCATTTATACGATGATCATTAAGCACAGTTCTACCAAACACCATAACTATTTTTAAGCAATTTTTATATTTAATTATCAAACAACAATTTTAACAGTTTATGTAAGTTGTTTTACGTAAGATACTTTTATAAGATACTTATTATAAGTTATAAGATGCTTATTATAAGCTCCAGGAATACTATGATTTTTATAATTTCTCTAAAACATTTATGAATAAGGGTAGTCTCAATCATCATTAAGATAAGTATTTGTCCATAGATCGTTAGACCGAATGACATAATTATTCTAACAAATAAACTAGGAACATATTTCAATTCTAACCATCATTTTTAACTTTATGACTGACATCTAATTATTCTCCATCCTCTATAGAGTAGTGCTTAATCATTAATTCATAGGTGAGAATTCTTTCATTGTCTTTAAAAAGAGTTATTTATATATACCCCTTGAATCATTAGTATTTGTAAAATAGCCTCCAAATCTCAAGATTCTAAAACTACCCCTCAAATCATCAATTTTAGAAAAATTAACCTCAAAGTAATTAATCATCAACTCGATTACCTAATTAATAATTTCAATGTGAAAATTATCAACAAAATAGTAAAACGCTTAGCACCAAGTTGATGATCGTTGATTTTAGACATATTTTTTACAAAATTAATGATTTGAGGGGTAATTTTGCCAATACTAAATTTTAGGGTTATTTTTATAAATATCCATGATGTAATGGGTATATGTGCAAATAACCCTAAAAGAAACAAGGAGGATAAGTATATCTCATTTTCATTTTCCGTTTTTTTTTCTTTAGGTAATTACTCTTTGGATAATCTTAGTTCATGTCCAAATCTCATCCCATATATCCAATATTTTCATTGGCATTCTCTTCTTCAATAATATATATTATTTAATTATAAAAATAATCCTTTCTCAAATATTACCACTATGGATAACAAAATCAAATTTAAGGATTCTCATTAAACAAAAACAACATGGGCACTTTTCGCGTGGCCCATTTCTCCGGATCACATCAACTTCGCGCTCCAACAAACATTTCATCATATTCCATTATTAAAAAAATTATTGTATTCATCATTATCCATTAATAAATTCATCCCCTTAAAATAATTATCATCCATAAATAAATCCAGATTTCGTCGGAGCACCACTTTGGAAAGGATCAAATCCTTTTATCCACAAAATCTCGGATCTCTTCCAAATTCAGTTGGAGAAAATTTCTCGCCGCCCCCTCTTTATAAACCCAAATTCCTCTCCGGCCCTTTTCACTCACATTTCCGTTCAATTTCATTTCAGTCCCCTATCGCTTTCGAGATCGAGATGGTGGCGGTGGTCCTCAACGGCAGCGGCGCCGGCGAGCGGCGGAAGTTCGTCGTCGCGTATTACATCACCGGCCATGGGTTCGGCCACGCAACTAGGGTTGTCGACGTAAGTATCCTGATCTCTTGGTTATTTACCTCTCTGCCACTGACGGTGATGGATCTGCTGCTTTGAGAGTCGCGCTCGCTGGGGGCGTTCACTTGGATCATCCGTGGACGCTACAAACTCTCTCTCGCTCGGTGATGGGGACGGGGATGAGGGTGAGCTGTGCTTTGAGATACGCGCTGGGTAGTTTTTGAGACAGCTAGACGACTGACGCGATGCTGAGTCATCATAGTGTCTTTATTGCTTTTTATCCGCAACAAAATCTAAATTTGTTTTTCTGGGGAAGCGTTTTCATTTTCTTTAGCTAAAAGTTTTCTTCTTGCGGATATTCTTTCCTTTATTCTAGGGATTTGATTTCCTATATAATAGGAGAAATCTTTGTTTATATCTCTTGTTTCCTGTGATTAAACTATTGATAAGAAGAGTGATGGGGATGAGTGATCGAGATCCTTTGATCTTCGCCTATTATGTCACCGGCCACGGATTCGGTCATGCCACCCGCGTTGTTGAGGTTCAATGATCCCTTTTTTTTTCTTTTTCTTTTTCTTTTTTTTTTTTTGGGTGAAATGAAGTACTTGCTCTTTTGCTCAGATGGATAATTTAAAAATGTTTTTTTTTTCATTTTTGGAGATCTCTGGGTTTGATAGAAAATGTGGACAATTTCAGGACAATGAACAATTATTTGAGTGTTTGAGCTTAGAATATTGATGAATCTGGGTGGTTTAAAACTCGGAATCAATAGATTAGCAGTTTAGTTGCAGAGTAGAGAGCAAATGGTTAGCTCAAGATTAAGCTGTATACTGGGTTAGTGGAATGAAGAAAAAAGAAAATTTGGGGCTTTGTATTAATTATGGGGTGAGAAAATGCAAAATTTTGTTTGGATTTTGGTGATATCGAGCCGTTATCATTATCAAATTGGTAGATGAGATTTGAGTAGATTTTAACTCAATTTACCCTTGTATAGTGTAGGGGTGGGCACTGGGCCGGGTCGGCCCACGAGCCCGTTCGCTCGGCTTGCTCTTGAGCTCGGCTCGACCCGGCTCGGCTGCGGGATGGAAATTGACCCGCCATGCAGAGACAGCGGGGCGTCTTTGTTTGACCTCTAGTAACAAGCGGTAAGACGCCCGGCTGCCGAGCCAATGGAATGAGCCGGGCCTAAATGTAAGTGGGCTAGCTCGCTTAACCCGGCCCGTTGGCTCGCATACCCTAAAAGATATTATCATTTATCAATTAGAGTAAATTACACTATACTCCCATGAACTTCTAATTACGAAGAGAATGAAGAAGATTGAACTCTATTACAAGTTGACGTATTTTCTCTATTTTTATTTACTTGAAGTTTGTTGTAATTTATTCCTATATTTTTAAAATAGTGGAATAATTAGTTGCCACCCGTGGAGTAGGACTTGTTCCGAAGAATCCGAACCACGTAAAATCTCTGTGTTTGCGATGTTTCTCTCTGTCACTCTATACAAATATACAATTTTACTTAATAAAATTATTTTTTATTTCTATAATGGTTGCATTATTACTTAATTACATATAATTTTTAAGTGTTACACAATGCTTAAAAACTATTTAAAAAACTAAAAACCATTTATAAAATCCAAAAAAATAAAAAATAAAATATGGTGGGTCGGGCTGGCCGACACGTGTCATGGCCCGCTACGCTTAATCTTGTCCCGCGAGCGGGCTGGGCTGAGGTCTAAACCCTCAAACAAGCGAACCCGCGAGGGCTGGCTCGCTGCGGGTCATGGGCCGTCTCGTCCCGCCACCGAACCCGCGAGGGCTGGCTCGCGAGACGAGCCAGCTCGTCTTGTTGCCCACCCCTAGTATAGTGTTTCCTTTGTTGCTTTCTCCTCCATATATTTATTTGATAAGATTTTCACGCTCGAGTTCAATTGGGATCCATCGTTTTGATGTAGGTTGTGCGACATTTAATTGTAGCTGGGCATGAAGTGCATGTTGTTACGGGTGCTCCGGACTTTGTTTTTACTAGCGAGATTCAGTCTCCCAACCTTCACATTCGCAAGGTGAAATATAGAGAGAAGTCTTTTTTTTCGGTTTGAAACTGTCAATTTCTTTGTCGATATTTTAATGGAAGTTGCTGATAACAGGACGTGCTGGATTGTGGAGCTGTGCAAGCTGATGCATTGACAGTGGACCGTCTGGCCTCCTTACAGAAGGTATACTCAATCATGGATAGATAAGACAACATACTTCTATTTGTTCTTTAGCTTTTCATTCCTATCATCTTCTTATGCTTGCCACAAAGTATTGCTCATTTTGGTTACTGGATTTTCTTTTACTTTGGTGAGATTGGGCTATATGGATTTGTGTAGCTTCTTTAACTTATTATTGCATGCTTCTGAACTCTGCAGTACTCCGAGACAGCTGTGGTGCGAAGGCCTTCCATTTTGACAGCAGAAGTGCAATGGCTGCATTCCATCAAGGCTGACTTAGTGGTAGCTGCCATTACTTTTCCTTGTGACAGTCTGATTTATCTAGTTGAAGTCCTGTATTACTCCAGTAGTTACCTTTTGAAGTCTGCTGTACTGAACTGTATCTGAATGATGTACCTGAACTGTGCTTTTACCAGGAGCTACATTTCATTTAACATGTGTTTGTATATTGCTTAAATGGAGACAGGTTTCTGATGTTGTTCCAGTAGCATGTCGAGCTGCTGCAGATGCAGGGATTCGCTCTGTTTGTGTTACAAATTTCAGGTATAATATTTTGTTTTGCTGTCTCTTGCTATCCTATGTTGGAATATCATTTTTCTCTTGCATAAAATCTTATTGCTATGTCATGGATATTTTCTGCTTTTTTGTTTATCTATGCTTCAGTGTTAAATGTAATTCCCTCTAGCAAAACAACTATCTTCCCCCTTCATCTAGACTTTTCTTCCAGTACAGTAGAGTCTGAAAGTTACCATCTGGTCTTTTGGAAGTATGAAAAGCCTTTCTCGTGTCAATCGGCTAGGAATTGAGTTCTAATCTAGAGACAGTTGGTTTAGATTGACAACTGGTTTACAAAAATTTTCTAATCCCCAATGGATCCCTGCTCTGTAGTGGAATCCAGTTTGGCGGGAAAACAGTGAGAACGATTTGAAACAAATGCTGCTATCAAGTTGACTATGCTTTCTTGTCTGTTTTTCGACGTATTAGATTAGCTCATCTACCTTATATGAACCTGGGTTGCTCTATACCAGCCAGAGCTCTGATACTGTATTGTTTAAGGGAATTTAGAGAGGGGCAGTGGGTTAGGGTTGATTCTTTTTTTTTTTTTGGTTTTTTAGTTGGGGGGGGGGGGGGGCTGGACTGGAGGGGAAAGTGGGCTGCATTGAATGAAAGAGAGACAAGCTTTGGTATCATGTTAGACCCCGCTACTACAAACCCCCGAAGTTGAGGTGAGGGTTATATTTACTTTGACAATATCATCGGATCTAAATTAAACTAGAGGGAGGAATGGAGGGAGATGGGATTAAGGGCCACAGTGAAAGGGATTAGCATGGAGGTCTATTAACATACGGACCTGATTCCCATTGTCACTGTAGCAATGACATTCTTGTCTCTGATATACAAGAATGGTGTTAAGAACTGTTTTCACCATCACTGTATCACATAAATATTCGGAATTAATTGTCCCTAAGAGTGTATAAAGGAATGCAACCTCCTGGTGGTGGGTGAAGTTCGTTATGCTCTTTCTTCTAAATGAGATGTGTTGAAGCAACTTTGGGATGAGGTGTGACTTGCAATTGAAAAGGAGATTCATTTAAGCTAAGTTGCGCAGGATGACTGTGAAAAGCGATAAAACCAAGATAAAGTTGCTCAAGTGCGTGGTTCCTGCTGGAAAAGAAAGATCTGACTCATTATTATAAGATCATAGAGAAAATAATGCTGCCGAGAGACCCAAGGAGAATGGGTTGAGTCGACTTCGGTCAATTTCAAGTTTTTATTCTTTTGATTATATTTGATTCCATCATTTTATAGCCAAGATATTTCAATCCTGGAAAGGTAGTATTTTTAGAATATTAAGCTTTGGGCAGCTGTTGCAGTCAAATGCATTTTAAACAGTTGCATAGGAATCATGAAATATATGTACTCAAGCCAGTGACAATTTCCATAAATTTGTAAATATGACTTTTCATATGGTTGGTACAGAATGTAAGGTGTTATAATGTAAAAGATATATTTTTTTATTGATATTTTTTTTTTCGTCTGCAAACCCTTGGTTATATGCAACTACCTGATTATATGTAGATTGAATTTGTTCGGCCATTATTTTCGATGAAATATCTCATACTAGGAAGTTGTTTTCTCTCTTTGCTGTTGCAGCTGGGATTTTATTTATGCTGAATATGTCATGGCAGCAGGGAATCATCACCGTTCAATTGTTTGGCAGGTAATTTTTGCCATTAAATTGCAATGACTTTTTGGTAACTCTTCTTGTGTGTGCTTGTAGACCCTCTCTTTCTGAAGTCCTCATGTTTTCCTAAAGTTATCTGTAATCTGTGATGTTAGCTTATGTTACTAAAGAAACCAGGGCTATCAACACTTAAGGTTGGATGATCTATTAATTTATTTTTAAGAAACATGTGAAATGGATTTATACCTGTAACCACACCTCCTTTGAGATGACAAGTTGATCATACAGTATTATGCTTATCCTATTTTTTAAGAGAAAAAAAAGAAAAGGAAAAGGAACCTGGGCTATCAACATGTTTTCCTAAAGTTAGCTGCAATCTGTGATGTTAGCTTATGTTACCAGAGAACCTGAGGTTGAATGTGCTCTGTTTTACAATATCTATTAATTTATTTTATGAAACATGTGAAATGGATTTATACCTGTAACCACATCTCCTTTGAGTTGACAAGTTTATCATACACTATTATGCTTATCCCATTTTTTAAGAGAAAAAAGGAAAAGGAAACCATTTCAAGACAATAAACATGCATTTCTTTTCTAGCTCACATGAGAATAGTTACTTTAGTTATTGACTGTAACAAGAATTTGGTGAGGATATTAACACTTATTTTTATCTCAAGAAATAAAAATAAATGTTAATATTCTGACCTATTTCTTATTACATGTGTCATGTGCTTCTCTTCAGTTTGGCTGATTTCTCACGTAATTATTCTATAAACTTTATGCTAAGACTTGGATTTAATGAGTGTACATTTGTCAGATTTGTAAATCAACACTGGATAAGTTTCGTAAAATGTTGATGAAGAACATAAACAAAAGAAATATATAAAATTGAAGTGGACGGGTGTGCATGGGGAGGAAGAATCGGAGAAAACAAGCAAGATTCACTAGTTTCCGCCTGTACTGTCACGCCCCAAACCAACACAAATATTACTCAAAATGATAACAAAACCAAGGCACGCGACAGTCAGCCACAAATCCCTCTGGCTGAGGACTTGCGAAGCCTAATTCCAAGAGGACTAGTAATCAGAGTCCTAAATCAAGTAGTAGCTTTAGGATTATACCTTAACAATTCTCTTTTGTTTTCCTCTTCTTTCTTATCCTTTCCTCTTTCAGTTCCTCCTTACTACTGCTGCTTCGTTCTTCTTCTTCTTCTTCTTCTTCTTTTTTCCTGTTTGCCTTTCCTGTGGCTGCTGCTGCTACTCTCTCTGTTTTTCTTTTTTTTCTTTTTTTTTTTGGTACACGGACCTGCTCATGCTCATGCTCCTGCCTCTGTTTTTGCTTAGAGGCCAAGGAATTCTCCACCTCCTACTTGCAAGAACATGAGTCACCTCAACTTACATATATCCTGTCACTCCTCATTCCATTTAAGGACGTGTCCTTTCATTTTGCACCAATAACCTCCTAACTTTTATATTTGCATATCAATGCCGAAGTATCTATTTGCAAACATTAATTACAAAACATATATATTCATTATCTTATTTCATAATACGCTAATTAACATAACAAAATGATACTTAAGATTTGGGTGTTACATGTACTTTTCCTTCTATTCATGCGTTAACTAATAGATCTTAAGAAGTTAATTCTTAACTTTTAATTTGTTAAGGTCTTGATGCTTATGCCTCAATAAACTATAAAATGATAATGATAAACTTAAAAAAGGAAAAAAAAGGAATAATTTATGAAGCAATGGTTCCGGCAAAGCGAGTTAGATTTTTTGCTTGGTGGCTTTGTTGCCCATGTACATTGCTTGTGGTGCAACTAAAACATGGCCGGGTGCTTCTAAAACATGGCCGGGTGCTCATTAGACCCAGGTAACTCCCTGTGATGCTGCGATAGTCAGTCCCCAATTTACTATGTAGTGGGCATTTGGACCCTGGGATGTTTGCATGTTGTCTAGTTAGTTGAAATACTCTATAGTTCCAAGTTCCAATCAGAAAGGTTTCTTAAGCCGTTTGCTTTTTTATGTTTAGTTACAGTAACCATTGTATTTGTGTAGTTTTAAGCTATATGGTGTACTTACAACTACTTGTTTCCCTGCAAATCCATGTTTGATGTAAAAAGGATTGCATGAATAGCCAAATATTTCTTGCAGTTATTGTTATGTCGAAACAAATTTACTGTTTGATGCATCCGGCATCTGCAAATGGAGAAATGTGATGTTGAGTTTTATCATCTACCTGAAAATTGTACAGCAAAATTACCCTTGGCACACTTATAACACAAATTTCTACTGGTTTGCCACAAAACGAATTCACAAATTGGTTTTTTTTCCTCTCTTGTTGCTGACATCTTATTTGGCGCAGCTTTCGCTTCATATTTATTCTAAAAAAGGAATCAATAATTGTGTTTACACAAGTTACTAAGGTCTAGGGTTTAGGACTTCTCTTTTCCTATTTTTCTGGATGCAGGGGACTTGTTATTTTGTGCATAAGCTTCCACTACAATTAGTTTTACATCTTCTTCCAACATCTTAATTCATCTCAGTGTAGTTTTAGTTGTGTCATATATAACTATTACAAATGGAAAAGCTTGAATTGGATAGTGCAAGTAAATGTAAGTACTCAATACAATTCAAGGTGACATGCCATCCAATTGTTCTCCTTGACGACAAATGAATTCCAATATATGCTTACTTTTGAATTTTCATAATATTTCAGATAGCAGAAGATTATTCTCATTGTGAGTTCCTACTGCGGCTTCCTGGATATTGCCCGAGTAAGTAAAATGACCTGCCAATCTTCGATTTTCTTATTGTTTCTCAATGCTGATCGTTTATCTGTTGAAATCGACTTAAACTTGTGAATATGTGTTCTATAGTGCCGGCTTTCCGAGATGTAATTGATGTGCCTTTGGTGGTTAGAAGGTTACACAAATCCCGTTCGGAGGTATGAACATTGCAAATAGAGTTTCATTATCTCGTGAGCGTTTTCAATATAGTTATTTTTAATACTCTCCTTAGTTCAGGTGAGGAAGGAACTCGGGATTGGTGAGGATGTGAAGTTAGTTATATTCAATTTCGGCGGACAGGTAGGTTATACAATTCTTTGGTGATTTTGTTGTAGTAGTTCCTTTTTTTCTGTGATATTCGGTAGAAGTGAAGCCATGCAACTATAGGAAAGACCAGTATAGGAAGTAAAACTAAGAATCTCATCTCGCTTGTGTAAATTCTACAAGCTACGGCTTTAATGTTCTTTGCTTTACTGTTACCACTGTTTCAGACTCGATAAAAGATCATTCGTGTTGGTATCCATTCAAGCCTTCTGATTCGTCTTCTGAGATGATTCTTCTTTTCCTGAGGACCTCGTAGATTTAGGCATAGACATGTCACTTCAGGCTGCTGACTGTTTTTCATAATCAAAACAGAAATTCAGATAAAAAGTATAATTTGATTAAAAAATTGTTTATGCATTTCATTTGGCTACAGTTGAGAGCATTTTCACAGGGAGGACTTGGTTGATAATGTCCATCAACATGCGTTAAGTTTATTTAACTTTCACATATCTTTTTCCAAATAATGGACATACAATGCTTGTGCATTTACTTTAACATATGTCATGGAGATCCTGGGTTGACGTGTGCATCAGCCTTTAATTTCAATGGATAATAAATTGCACCTGTCCTTTCCACTATTCCTAAAGTGTATATCAGAGCAATTAAGGAATACATTTCTTCTCAGGGAAGCTCGAGACGATTATATGATCTTTTCAGAAACTGACACCGCTATTTCCATGGTCTTTATCTTTCAGTACTTGTCTATGCTGTTTCGTTGGTGGTGTTACATTAAACTCTTCAAATCGAGGACTGCAGATCTTCTTTATATAGATACTTACCTTTTCATTCTTAACTATTTATGCAGCCAGCTGGTTGGAAATTGAAGCAAGAGTGGCTGCCTGCTGGTTGGCTATGTCTGGTAGGGTCATCCTCTATATATTGAGCCAGGGTGTTCGTGTTATGTTTTTTTGGCGAAATATGGAAATTCTGGTTCATAATTCTAAAATATTATGTCTTGTGCAGGTCTGTGGTGCATCTGACAAACAAGAGCTTCCTTCGAACTTTATAAGGCTTCCAAAAGATGCATACACACCTGACCTTATGGCTGCATCTGATTGCATGCTTGGTAATCTACTAAAAGAAAAAATAGATGTTCAGTCTCAATCAGACATTGTAGTGCAATTTTATCGTTAATCTGATCTTATTTTTAATTTTAGGGAAAATTGGTTATGGCACAGTTAGTGAAGCTTTGGCATACAAGTTACCATTTGTCTTTGTACGCAGAGATTATTTCAATGAAGAACCTTTTTTAAGAAATATGCTTGAGGTATGCTCATTTTCCTTTGTCACCCTATTACAATTAATTAATTCTTTTTGTCTAGTGGCATCTAACATGAACCTCCATATTTGACTCTCACCCTTTGAAGCAGTATTACCAAGGTGGTGTTGAGATGATCAGGAGAGATTTGCTAACTGGCCATTGGACACCTTATCTTGAACGTGCGCTAACTCTAAGTCCATGCTATGATGAGGCCATTAATGGCGGAGAGGTATTCTCCTTACCTAACTTTGTCCCATCATTTCATTTATTTTTCCTGCAAGATTGCCATCATCTGTGAGACTCTTTTTGCACCATATATGCAATTCATTTTATTTTCTACTTAAAGCAATAGAAATGGGAATCACTTGAAGTGGGGAAACAGAAAATGATGGATGACTTTCCTTTCTCACATATCATACATCTTATTTATAGTCACATGAAGAAATATCAAATGGTGTCCTTATGAAGGAAATAAGATGTATAACTTCCATGTTGATCCTAGATAGATCAGTTAAAAGGGGACAAGCTTACTCATCTTAACGTGCAGTTTTGGTTGGGAAATTCAGTTTGAAAAGATTCTTGAATCTTGAGAGATTTAAAGCGAGAGAAGCTTGAATATCTTTGCTGGGTAAAAAATTTTCTTCTATAAACACAAAGTTCAATTGTTATGATATATTGCAGCTTTGCAGCATGAACGTATGAACTGTCATGAATGTCATTTGCAAACCTTCTTATATGCTCCACATGCTTTGGAGTATGTTCTATACAAATTATGAGAATATAATATTGCTCATGCGTCGCCAGATTCTAAGTTCTTTTATTGGATATTATGTGAATTAACTTTCTCTTGGTAAAACTATGCATATTAATTACAGTGTCTTAATCTCAGGTGGTCGCTCACATACTACAGGACACTGCTGCTGGTAAAAGTCATGCATCAGATAGGGTATGTCACTATAAGTTATTACTTATGCATGATGCAGTTAAGTGCAGTGCTCCTTTGGTGTTTGGATGTTTTATTACTTTTTTCTCATGTTATTACTGGAGTTTTAAAGTGGCCACTTGATTGATCGTGAAGTTCTATGTTTGTACATCTAATAGGCAGAGATTACGTGCTATTGCTATATGAAGATTTTAAGGAATCCTTTCCTCTTTACTTATGAATGTCCAAGTTAAAAATTTCTCTTTTTGTGGCTACCAACTTGTCTGCTGTTTATGGGTTTATGGCTGTGATATAATTTTTTTTTCTTTTCTAGCACAGTGATTTTTAAAATTCTTAGGGACTCTAATTTATTTAATGTGGTGACTTTCATGATTTATTTTCATAATGGTTTAGAGTTGAATGCTTGAAAGTGTCATGTAATTTGTTGACTACTTGACTGTTACTTTCACCTTTTTGTTGTTCATCTAATTCTTTCATCATCAGATTTTATAATGGTGATCCTTGGTTTTTCTTTTAGTTTACTGTCTCCCGTGTTCTTTGCAACTATGATCTGTATACCGCAATTCTAACTTTCTTTTCTTGTTTATTAACTTGATTAACCATATGATGACACTGGATATTTGAAAACTGTGTGTATAGTTGAGTGGTGTAAGGAGATTGCGTGATGCTATAGTACTTGGATATCAGTTACAAAGAGCTCCAGGCAGAGATCTCAGCATTCCTGATTGGTATACACGTGCTGAGAATGAACTTGGTCTTCGTCCAGCCTCGCCATCTGCAGAAATGAATGGAAATGATTCTCTCAGTGAATCGTGAGTTCGCAATTATTTTGTAAACTTTTATTACACTTGTGCTTTATCTGCTACCTATATTAATCAGCTACTGACCTTTTCTCATGGACATTTTGCAAGATGTGTTGAAAATTTTGAAATACTTCATGGGGAGGTGCATGGTTTATGCGATACAGTTGCTTTCCTAAACACCTTGTCAGGACTTGATCATGGAACTGACTCAGGAAAAAGTACTGAGAAACGCCGGGAGCGTAATGCTGCTTCTGCACTCTTTAATTGGAAGGTCTTGACTTGCACTCCTCTAAGTTCTGTTCTTGGTTTTATTAGTTGCTATTTATTGGCTAACAACTCCCCTTATTTCTTTATATTCCAGTTCTTTTAGTTTTTTTAGTTTATTGTGTAATTTTAACATTGAAGGAGTGTCCACACTTTGCTGACACATGGTATCTCTGTATATTCATGTCGAACATGAACATAACTTGGGTAGTTGATCGGCCTTAGTTGCTAGTTATATCATCAATCTTCTTCACTTTGGCTTCAGGAGGAAATTTATGTGTCAAGGGCTCCTGGAAGATTGGATGTAATGGGAGGAATTGCAGATTATTCAGGGAGCCTTGTTTTGCAGGTTAGCTTATCTCAACATATAAGTCCATATCAGATTACAGATTGTTGAGGTTGCAGTTTTCAGATGGTAGAGTCAAACTAAACAAGGTCAAATAAGCATATGTTGCAAAGATCTTCATGTCATCTGGTAGAACTTTTATCAAATTCTTTCCCTTTTGAATTTTCTGCAATGTTTGCACCAATTGTGCAAGATAATCTTCCATGCCCTTGGGCATGCATCATCTTGTATATTCAACAACTCTTAAACATGCACAAAACAATAGAGAAATCCTTTTAAAAAATGGTCAAACTAGATATGTATAACTAAATGCACAAAATCCTATGCAATTTTGATTGTACAAAAGTTTCTTTTCCAGTACACAAGACAACCGTTTTCCAAAAAGAATTAAGCTGCCAAAAAGAACAAGGGAAAAAAATCACGGGAAACTATGGCTCTGTTTAGCGCTTTGGTGGGAGTACTTTTCCTTTCCATGTCTAATTGCACTTAGTTTTAAGAGGTCTTGCTTACACTAAATAAACAAGTAATTGAAATCACAACTATGAAATACCCAAGCATCAACAGTGTATTACACTTTAGCTGGGTCTATCCTATCACAAAATAGGATATTATACAAAAGTAAATATGAATGTAAAGTTTTATAACAAAAATACACATAGGATAACAAGGAAAGGTCACTACTTAAAGTTTTAAAACGAGCACATTATGATGAAGATAAAAACAGAAATACAATCAACTCAGGTAAATATTAAAAAATTAATAAAGATATAAATTCTGCAAACAAATAATAACCCGACCATATGTTAAAAAGTCATCTGTTATTCAGGATGAAGTGCCATGGTGTATATTATTTGCTTATGATATAGTATTAGTTGACGAGACTAGAACAGGTATAATTTCTAAAGTAGAAAAGTGAAGACAAACTCTTGAAACTAAAAGTGTTAGAATTAGTAGAACAAAAGCAGAATACATGGAATGCATTTTTAGTAAAACTAGAAGGAGAAAAGAGCCTATACTACATATTGATGGCCAAAAAATATCTAAAAGCAATCAATTTCGCTATTTAGGATCATTCGGCATGATGGTGAGATTGAGGATGATGTTTTTAGTCGAATCAAATCGGATGGTTAAAATGGAGGAGTGCTTCGGGAGTATTGTGTGATCGTAGAATACCTGTTAGACTTAAGGGAAAATTCTATAGGACGGTTATAAGACCAACAATGCTTTATGGATCAGAATGTTGGGCAATTAAAAAACATGTGCAAAACATGAGTGTAGCAGAAATGAGAATGTTGAGATGGTCTTGTGGGTATACACTAAAAGATAGGATAAGAAATATGTGCATCCGTAGTAAATTAGAGGTTGCTCCTATAGAGAATAAAATGAGAGAGAATCGATTAAGGTGGTATGGCCATGTACAACGTAGACCTCTTAGTACACCGGTTAGGAGAAGTGATAATATTATAGTTAATGGAGCAAAGAGATCTAGAGGTAGACCTAGAAGGACTTGGTTGGAAGTAAGTAAGAAGGATATGTTTATGGTTAGCTTAACAGAGGAGATGACCTATAATAGAACGGAATGGAAGAATATGATTCATGTAGCCGACCCCAAACACTTGGGATAGGGGCTTTGTTGTTGTTGTTGTTGTTGTTGTTGTAGGAAGTAAAAAAGTCAACATTTGAGGACATTAAATTAACATAAGCAAGTAGTTTAATTTGTAATTTGTTAGCTTAAGAAAAATTAACAAAAATATAAACTCTGCAAACAAATAATAACCCGCTAGATAATCCCATTAACCAAGTGCAAATCAAGGATAAAGAGGTTATTTCCGACAAAACATTAATTTGTATAGCTAATTCTACATTATGTATTTACAATGATTGTTATGAGAAGTAAATTTAGTCACTAGATTTTTTATATGCATCGTTCGCTAATTCTACATTATGTATTTACAATGATTAAAAGGAATTTTGATATCTGCTCTGAATACATGATTACATCAAATTGAAACTCCATCGGTTATTAAAAGAAACTCATCTTAACTTACATAAGTTTTAATTACTTTTCAGAATAACGTAGTTATATTAAAGAAGAAAAATTAAACACTCTTTACGGAATGTCTGATTTTTCCAATCTGCAATTGTTGATATCACTGAAACTTCCAATACTGGTTCCTAAATAATAATAGTAATAGCTCCGATGGCATTGTTGTGCGGTTACATCCCTTGTGTATATGTATATGCACATATTTGTATATGTATATGTACATATTTGTAACATATTTCTTGCTTACATTAACTGCATGAGATTATAATAGAAACTCCATAGAATTCTAACCACTTAAACAGATACATTTCAATAAAGCTGCTGCTAGGTTACATTTCCAGTTCGTATATTGCATTTCGTTACTCCATTGCACAGCAAGTTGTTCACAGATTAATGGGTGATGGTATTATTACCAATTTGTGTTGTTATAATGACTTTGGATTTTTTTTTTATTTTTATAGATGCCAATTAGAGAGGCTTGTCATGTTGCTGTTCAAAGGAATCATCCTAGCAAACACAAGCTCTGGAAACATGCTCAAGCACGGCAACAGGCAAAAGGACAGGGACCTCTACCTGTTCTGCAGATTGTATGTCATTTCTTACTGATAACTTTCATTTCTGAATTTTTTGGAATATCCACTTTGTTTGCTCTCTGATTTATACTATTCTTAGAAATGAAGCAATTTCTTATAATTATTTTATCAGCTTTGATTCTGTTGTAGACTTTTAATTTAGGAAACATTTTTGAAGGAAGTTATGTGGTTAACTAACCTCAAACTGTTAGTCAATAAGTTGTGTTTTCAGCATAGACGCTGCTTAGAATTTTCCTCGTCTTGCAGACCAAAATCTTCCATAGAGCTCAAGGAAAACCACAATGTTAATTTATCCTTGTTCTAGACTCCCCAACAACCTACCACCTCTTCCAACCTCGACCATGACAAACCCACCATCCACCTCATTAATATGTCATGTACCTTAGGCCTCCATTCTGATAGCATGTCAGTTACTATATGAACAAGCTCATATGCTTTATCATTTTACTAGGGTCGCTTTTTCTGCTGTCTGCCTGAAACACAGCACTGATTGAGGTTAACCTCAAACGCTACCTTTAGGACATATAGCGAAAGTATTGAAGGGCTTCCTAGTGGAGATCTCATTTACATTAACTAAATTTAAGTTATTCCTTTTGCAGATTCACTTAAAATGAGCTAGTTTTGAATCAAATTAACTATTTTCTACTTCGTGCTATGTCATCAAGGTATTTGTACTAAAAGCTTTGCAATACATTATACATGATACACAGATATTTCTAGAATCATGTTATATTGGAAAAGTAACTTGATCTCAGAGAGGAATAATCAAGTTTTAATTTATTGTAAAAGTATACTACAAGTACATAATCTTCTAGTAAGACAACATTATTAAATTTGTTAATTTCATAACAGTCTTAATTTCTCGATTATGGATAGTGCTACTTGCTACTGGAATATTTTTCTTTAATAATGTTGCTTTTAAATCTCAGTCTTCTAACTTATGATGCTATTTTTTATTTTTTATGACCACATTCTATCACTTATAATCTAAAGGGAAAGATAAATATGATAAGATTTTGTCTTCTAATATTCTGACAGCAGAAAATTTATGAAGAGGGATAGGGCATGAATGGAAGCTCCTGTGTGGATAAGCGCTTCAACACTGAAAATAGAGGGGCATATAGGCATTCTCTTCTCTCTTCATTTTTTTTCTTTTTCATGTGTTTGGTTAGGGGTCGGGGAGGGGGTGCTTGTGTAAAAAGTAATGCACTGGTTCCAATGTCAACATGCGGAATTGTTATTGGAAGTATTTTACTGCTGAATAATCCGGATAAAGATAATATTGAGACCCCTAATTTTTCTTTCAGAATGAGAAATCAAACTTACGAGGGTTAGGGTTAGGTTGTGTTGGGGAGGGTGTGGTGGTGTTCATGTAAAGAGTAATGCACCGGTTGTAATTGCAGAATTCAAAATTATTATTGGAAGCGTTTTCCTACTGAATAATCCGGATAAAAATAATATTGAGACCCGTAGTTTTTCTTTCTAAATGAGACATCAAACTTTTTAGAATATAAATTTCCCCCTTTTTTACTGCATTGTTATATTCAAGTTTTCATTCCTGCAAATGGATTCCTACTCATACTTGTGACTTTGTATTTCACAAATAAATTTGTTGCTAATTCTTACCTGTTTTTAGGTATCTTTTGGATCTGAGTTAAGTAACCGTGCACCTACATTCGACACGGACCTCTCAGATTTGATGGATGGCGAGCAACCAATATCATATGAGAAGGCCAGAGAGTACTTCGCACAAGATCCCTCCCAAAAGTGGGTCATGTCTTCCATTAAATTAATTTCATCCTTTTCTTTATGGCTTCACTATAATGTGTCTTCCCCTTCAGGTGGGCTGCATATGTTGCAGGAACCATCCTTGTTTTGATGACTGAACTCGGGATCCACTTTACTGACAGTATCTGCATACTGGTGCGTTTTTCTGTCAATTTTTCTGTCAATTTTTCTTACTTGTTTACTCAAAAAAATGTTAAAAATACACCAGTTAAGTAATGCCATATGCATCTGAAAGTGCATATATATATATATATATATATATATATATATATATATATATATATATATATTCTAAACTCTTAGAGAAAAGCTAATTGAAATATCCTTAAAAGATTTCCCTTTCAAATTTATGTTAGTTAAAGATCAATATATTGATACCTTAAACTTTTAGCAAATTGTATGGTTTGGATGGGCATTTCTGTAACTTGTCTACTAATCTTTTAGCATATCATCTCAATTAAGTATCACTTCATCTCCATCTTATCAAGGACTTTGACATACCTGGTTAACTAGTAGAATGTAATTTATCTGTCTATGCATGCCAATGTGTCATCATGCTCATTAAAGCGTGGTAGGTTGACAAATCCAACTAAAGAAAGCCCCAATGGTATAAGGCTTGTAATGTTAAAAGTTTTTGCTAAATTAGCAACACAACTTTGGTTTCCAATACAAGTTTTTCATCTGTTATAAAAAAATCACACTAGGTCAGTTTTTAAGGTTATTTTCATAATTTACAACCTACTATTCTGTAAGTCTGGACAGCTTACATTTATAGTTCTCAAACCTTGTTGCAGTAAGCAAGAGTTAAATTGCTCTTCTAGTATTTTTTACCCCTACATTTCGGTTATTCTTTAAAACATTCTTTTCTCTGCTTCAAAATAGTTTAATCCTGTCTTATGGGAATTTTCCAACAACGATGAGTTAGGTTCTAGAAATTATGCCTCGGAACAAATGCAATGCTTTCTGCTTCAATTTGTGTCAGGTTTCATCTGCTGTTCCAGAAGGCAAAGGCGTCTCTTCTTCTGCAGCAGTGGAGGTTGCAACCATGTTTGCCATTGCTGCTGCTCATGGTTAGTGTTTTATTTGATCCGCGGTAACTTTGCAGATGCACAGAAGTTGTGAATGGGATAGCATATGGTCCAAATTGTTCACAGTGACTTTGGAAGCTCTGGAGGCATGATTGTATCACTTTATTATCCTTCATGTCTGTGAGCTTTATTGTTTTATACGTCTATGCTTCCTCTCTACTCATGCCCATATTTCACACGATTCTTTATCCAAGGGTAACCCTCTTGGTTCCGTGAATAATCATTTCCTTTCAATTTAGCAATGTTCTCTGTTAAAATTTTCTTTTTTTTTTTTACAACATATCCCTTCAATAGGTAGACGCCATATAGTTGTTTAATAGTCGTTGATAACATCATAACACCATCCTTAGTTTACCAACTGCAGTAATGCTATCCTAATACTTACTGTATTTGTAAGTGCCTAGCTCTTGGACATAGGTACACTGATATTGTCAATCGTGAAAGGGTATGGATACTGCATGTACCTGAATATGTTAACGTGCAAACATGCACTATACATTCTTATGATAAAAATAATATAATATGTGCATATAGCAAACATAAGCATTCCATACATTTAAAGAAGTATAGAACTAGGTATTCTCTTTCAGTTTCTTTTTGTTGCTTCATATGTCTAACGTTTATGAAATTTTAAAGGAAATGAATGTTAGAATTTGTGAGTGCGTAGACATGAAGTATTCAACTAGGACAAAAAACAGTGCTCGAGAAGTATCCAGAGGATGTCTGAAAATTAGAATTGTGTTATATTATTTATGCCACATGTCAGATATGCATTCAGAGTTTAGCATACAAAAGAGAAGTGTCATACATGTATCAAGCAGTATCCAGGAAGTCTCATGTTGACACTGACATGGCTTCATGACAAACTGTCAGCATACATCAGTGTGTATAAGATACGTGTTTTTATGCCTTATACTACGACAGTAGTTTTTTGTTGCATTAGTTTCTCTGTGAGTAACAGGATTGCTATTAATCTGCAGGGCTAGACATAAGTCCAAGGGAGCTTGCACTGCTTTGCCAGAAGGTATAATACTTAAAGTCTTAGTTTGTCATGTGGTGGTCAATATATTTACCTTACATATAAAACCTTTTCTGACAGGTTGAAAATCATATTGTTGGAGCTCCGTGTGGTGTGATGGATCAAATGACGTCAGCTTGTGGGGAAGCCAACAAATTACTTGCCATGGTTTGCCAGGTCTGCATTGCACAAACACATGCCTTCTATTTAATGGTGATATAAGATAAGCTGTGTTCAATTTCTCCATGATTTAGACCTACCTGTATGCTGGAATCATAAATCCATAAACAAGTTGAGTTTCCTGTGTGTATTACTTAGTACTTAGTAGCCGTTCTGAGTTGTTACCATGCCTCCATTCATCATTCTGTCCTCCTTGGTCGAGTGCATATTATGAGTACTAGGGCTGGAAATGAACCGAATCGAATCGGATACTAAGGTGTTCGTATTTGCATTGTTTAAAATTTCCGTATTCGAAATTGAATTTGAATATCCATTTCTAGAGTTTTTAAATTGAACTCGAATACTCTATTTGATAAATATTCATGAATAGTTATCGAACATTAAAGTATATTCATTTTGCTGAAGAATTTGATTTTCTAATAATATTCAAATTTGTAATTGAAAATTGTTCCTTTATAATTATGATATATCTATATTTAATTCAAATATTTTGTTACAATTTTAATTTAAGAATCTTTAAGTCTCTCAAAATTAGTATATAGAACTTAAATAGAAAATGTAAGTGGGCTGAAAATATAATATTGTATATGTAATAGTAAAAATATGCGATCAATTTCTTAACTAATATTTGATAAGCAAATGAATCGAAAATGCATCTAGTTAAATTCTATTCGTTTATGAACTCGAATACTAAAAACTATGTGTTTAGTGTTAAATGAACTATCGAATCGAATATGACCGAATATTTTCTCGAACAATTGACAAACTATTTGTTAATTATTTGGTTCGTTTCCACCCCTAATTACAAGGAATGTGTAAAATTACCTTTGATGGGCTTCAGGTCTGGCATGATTAAGGAGCTCATAAACTATGATAAACTTGATTTAGAAAAGGTCTTTAATACCTGCCCACACATTCTGGTTTGGTTTCTGACTTATTAGCCAGATCAACCATGTAACAGATACTACACATTTGTCAGTGTCTTACATCTTTTATATTTTTCATGCAGCCTGCTGAGGTAAAGGAGCTTGTCACCATCCCAACCCATATACGATTTTGGGGTCTTGATTCAGGAATAAGGCACAGGTATCTTATATTTTCTTCTTTTATCAACTACATGTTCTCTACTATTCATTGTTGATTTATGTATATACAATGCCAACAGTTAATGTCATCGGTATCATTTGCAAGTATCTGTTGATGAGCATACTGATCTTTGTTTCTCAAAAGAGTATTCTAATCCTTAGTTCTTGAAGAACTTCTGAGGATGATTTGTGGTCCTTGCATATGTCTATGTTTTTCTGAATTAAGTATATTGTGCAGTGTTGGCGGGACTGATTATGGATCTGTAAGAATTGGAACCTTTATGGGGCGTAAGATTATAAAATCTGAAGCAGCTGCCTTGTTTTCTCGCTCACTGCCTGGTCCAAATGCTCCTCAAGGTTATATGAACCCTGATGAGTATGAAGAACATGGCATAGAGCTAGTCAAAGCTGAAGCATCTCTTGATTACTTATGCAACCTTTCTCCTCACAGGTATGATCCTTTATCATTAGTTATTTTGTAGTAGTTAACATGCAATGAGTATGAAGAGCATGGAATAGACATGCCAATATACTTTCTCCCTTGTTGCAGATATGAAGCTGTATATGCTAAGAAAATTCCAGAATCCATACTAGGAGAGTCATTTTTGAACAAGTATGCCAATCACAATGATACAGTTACTGTAATAGATCCCAACCGCAAATATGCAGTCAAAGCACCAACCAAACATCCGATTTATGAGAAGTTCCGAGTAGAGGTTTGCACTCATCTTTTGTAAACAGGCCCATTTTTGTTACTGATGTTGCATAGACTTGTCTATGCACTCATCTGTTTCAGGCCCTTGTTTTGTTTTGTGTAGTTCTGTTGGTTACTTCAGTTACTGAGGTTAGATAAGTTATAAATTATATAAATCTAAATTATATCAATCCAAAATGCAGCATTAGGAGTTGTAAAGAGCAACCTCTAAACTTACGACCCGGCGGTAAATATCTTTGCCGAATTCAAAATTGAATCTTTTTTGAAATTAGAATACAAATTTTCGAGTTTTTATGCATTGAAATGGATTATTTTCTTTGATATGCCATTTTGGACAATTGTGAGCTAGTAACCTGCTTTCAATTTGTTAAGGAGTTCTTAAGAATGTTATTTATTTGTTATGCTACTACTAGACTGAGTTAGAAACATAAGCATCAGTATCTTGCTATATGTATGGCTAATAATAACTAGTGTGACTAGCCATTGGAAGTTCTTTCATTTTATCTAAAGAGGTTGAAGGAGGATTATACTCAAATTTAGGTTCTTATGCTGAAGATTCTGTGAGAACTGATTATTTTGTTAAGTAAGGTTGCTTTTGTTTCAACAAACCTGCAGTAAGATTCATCATACCTACATTAGTACTTACTTCCCTATGATTGATGTTTATAGGCCTTTAAAGCATTATTAACAGCAGCAACAACAGGTGAGCAGCTTTCAGCACTTGGAGAACTGATGTACCAGGTATATCAAACATTTCAAGTTCCTCTTTTTTTGAATCTTGTGTAGCGTTCTAGTATTCCTTCAGACTGTTTTCCCTTTTTCAAATGAGCAAGGGGGATAACTCTCGTCCTCTCTCCTAGGGGAGAAGGAAATTCCTTTGATTGCGATTAAGTTTGTTGGCAAACTGTGACCTCTGTATCACGTTCCAATGCCTTTACCAATTCTTACCATGTTTCTGTAGAATTGCTTCAGTTGACTGTCTGTGAGGAATACCTGTTGGAAAGATTCAATATTGTGGAGCCAAAAACTAACCAATTAGACCAGACCATTTTAGTTCTAAATTTTTTTTCTTCTTCTTGCACTGCAGTTCATGTTGAAAGTATTAATATATTTAGCAAGCGTCTCATGAATCACAGATGACATTTTGATTCACTCTAATTTAAATTTAATGCTTAGTTGTCGGTGAAATTTGCTTCTTTCTTTTTCAATCAACTGGTACAATTTAACCTACATGCTATCCTTTTTGTTCTTTTTGTTTTGTTTTAGGGAGCATTTCACATTGTGTTCATTTTTTTGTTGCTGCTCTAGAGTCATAGCATTCTTCTACTTGTGAAGTTTCTCTTCTCATAGCTTTACCGCTTTGATGCAGTGCCACTACAGCTACAATGACTGCGGACTGGGATCAGATGGAACAGATAGGCTGGTCAAGTTAGTTCAAGAAATGCAACACTGCAGACCCTCTCACAGTGATAGTTCGAGTTTATATGGCGCAAAAATCACTGGAGGGGGCTCAGGTGGCTCAGTTTGTGTTATTGGAAAGAATTGTATTCGAAGTAATGAAGAAATTCTTGAGGTAACATTTAAACCTGATGCATGGTTTTTGATCTGTTAATTGTCTTAAGTGTACCAATTACTACACTTGTTGCGTGCCATCTTGGGGCTAGACCATGCGAATTCCAACATTTAAAAGAGCAAAGTAGCACAGATAAGAGAAGCATTGATATAGTTGCTTTGATGCAAATTGCTGTGAATCTAAAACAAAAGGACCTTAGTGATAAAATTATTCTGATGTTTATCTCTTCCAGTATTTTTGTTGCAATTGCAATTGGAATTATGATTTAAATCCCGTTTGCACCTCAAAAAAATTTCAACTGCAACAACATTCTAACTGCAACTGGAGGCTTTTATGCAATGCAGCTGCAACTGCATTGCATGAAAGTGTCGATTGCATGCAACCTCAGTTACAAACTTTAATTGTTTCGGTTCACTTTCATAAAATTATAAATTATGCATTGCTTAGTACTTGTAATCTGCCTCCTAATAGTGTTCATTGTGGTTCCCAGATCCAGCAGAGGTATTATGCCGCCACGGGCCATCTACCATTTATCTTCGAGGGCTCATCCCCAGGTGCAGGGAAGTTTGGCTACCTAAAATTACGACGCAGACAATCCTCCGGTACAAAGTTAGATCAATAATCAACTAATTCAAAGTACAGGATCAGTGCCACTTGGGATATGTGAAAGAATCTTCAGGGTTATTTAGTTTAGAACTGCAATAATGTCAGTTCCAAGCTTAATAAGCACATGCTTAAGTAGCTGTGAAATGGATATTTCTACATGTAAATATTTTGCACATCTGGTAAATAAAGACATCTGCAAGGTGATTTCACATTGGAAATCATCATTTATTGATCATGTCGGCTGAGTTTGGAGTATCGGGACTTGTCTTGTTCATGTTCACCAGCTTGTTTAGATGCAAATCAAAGTCTTCAACTAATAAGCAATTATTATGGTTAGATTTTATTTATCAAAGTTTGGTTTGGTTAACCTACCTCAAGACATGGCTCATCTTTTCTCAATGTGCTATGATAATGTTATGAACATAGAGGCTATGAAGATTTTGTTTTCCTATTATATGTTGGTGCATCGGGAGAGCATGAAGTTGGTATCTAATGTGGCTCACTTTTTCATCTCCTGGACCGGAAATTGAAATTCTAACAAGCATGTAGGAAAGCTTAAGGAAATCGTCAAGGAGGAGGGAGTAGCAAAGCTCCTCTCATCAAGTGGTGATAGCACTGATAGAGTGGGAAGCTCTTGATCTTCTGTTTAGCTATGAACAATAACTTTCGTTTGTGTTTTCTTTTTCTTTTTTCTTTAATTTCTTTTTTTTCTACGCTCTAATTTTTGGTCAGCTAATGTGCTAGGCCTGTCAGCCGATTGTAATTCTTAAAACTCTGGTTATCTTTCTTCACCCTAATGGGGTATATTGGTATGTATCTATATTGTGGTAATAGGGCTAAACGGGAATGTTGTAAAGAGTGACGACAATGGTCCGCTGCTCTTTCTGATTTCCTTTTTAACTCTGGGAATTACAATTTGATACTTACTAATATATACCATCACATGTTATTTATAATATATCTTTTGATAGGGCATCTCACCCTATTTTTACTTCAAAAAAAAATATGGTTTGATTGTCCGTATATGTACGCTTTACTGACAGGATATTTACTATCTGAAGATAATTATCTTTCAAAAGGTATCACGCTTGTGTTGTGGTTTTACGGGATATATATTTGTGTGAGAATATGCTGTGTGTATAACTATTTGGAAGATGGATATTACACCTGGGTATACGTGTATTTTTTTCTTTCTTTTTACTTCGTTCTTTATTTTTGTTTTGTGTTGAATATAATTTGATATAGGTAAAAGAAATGGTATATATATATATATATATATATATATAGAGAGAGAGAGAGAGAGAGCAAATCTTCTATAAACTTATAAACTATATATATATATATATATATATATATATATATATAGAGAGAGAGAGAGAGAGAGAGCAAATCTTCTATAAACTTAAGTTTATAGGGAATAGTCATACACAATTTTTCTATCCATTGATGTTGTCTTGGGATTCATGAAAGATATGAAGCCCATTTGAGATTTGTGCATCTCTTGATGGCACAAATATAAAGGCAACATCAATGAATAAAAAGTTGGTGTATACTATTCCCTATCAACTTAAGTTTATAGGAGATTTGCTATATATATATATATATATATATATATATATATATATATATATATATATATATATAGAGTAAGGCTCCTATGAACTTAAGTTCATAATGAATAGTGGTGCACCAACTTTTCTAACCACTCATCTTGCTTTGGGATCCGTGAAAGATATAAAGGCACTTTGAGATTTGTGCATCACAAATCTCAAGGCAAGATGAGTGGATAAAAAGTTGGTGTATACTATTCCCTATCAACTTAAGTTTATAGGAGATTTGCTATATATATATATATATATATATATATATATATATATATATATATATATATATATATATATATATATATATATAGAGCAAGGCTCCTATGAACTTAAGTTCATAATGAATAGTGGTGCACCAACTTTTCTAACCACTCATCTTGCATTGAGATTTGTGATGCACAAATCTCAAAGTGGCTTTATATCTTTCACGGATCCCAAAGCAACATCAATGAATAAAAAGTTGGTGTATACTATTCCCTATCAACTTAAGTTTATAGGAGATTTGCTATATATATATATATATATATATATATATATATATATATATATATAGAGTAAGGCTCCTATGAACTTAAGTTCATAATGAATAGTGGTGCACCAACTTTTCTAACCACTCATCTTGCTTTGGGATCCGTGAAAGATATAAAGGCCACTTTGAGATTTGTGCATCACAAATCTCAAGGCAAGATGAGTGGATAAAAAGTTGGTGTATACTATTCCCTATCAACTTAAGTTTATAGGAGATTTGCTATATATATATATATATATATATATATATATATATATATATATATATATATATATATATATATATATATATATAGAGCAAGGCTCCTATGAACTTAAGTTCATAATGAATAGTGGTGCACCAACTTTTCTAACCACTCATCTTGCATTGAGATTTGTGATGCACAAATCTCAAATGCTTTATATCTTTCACGGATCCCAAAGCAAGATGAGTGGTTAGAAAAGTTGGTGCACCACTATATATATAAGTCTCCTATAAACTTAAGTTGATAGGTAATAGTCATTCACCAACTTTTCTATCCATTGATGTTGCCTTGGGATCCGTGAAAGATATGAAGCCCACTTTGAGATTTGTGCATCTCTTGATTTCACGAATCTCAAGGCAAGATGAGTGGATAAAAAGTTGGTGGACACTCCTCCCTATCAACTTAACTTTATAGAAGCCTTGCTATATATATATATATATATATATATATATATATATATATATATATATATATATATATATATATATATATATATATATATATATATATATATAAATTTTTCGGGTTCAAGTGGATTGCAAGCTGAAACTTTGCAAGTTTTCTTAACTAATTTTATCACTAACTAAGATGCTAGAATGACCGAGCTCCCAGGAAAATATAATCACAATACATACAATGTACATCAGTGACAGAATCACATAATATACAATGCAGATCACGTTTTTCTTCCGATCAAATTCAAGATGAATGTTAGAACTAACTAATCTCAACTTATTACAAGCCCAGCTTGGAAAATTTTGTATATTTTGGTCTATCAGAACTCCTACATGTTCATCATTATCAGAATCTTTATCTACCCAACTGGAAGACAATCATAATTTCGAAATTACTCAATACTCAGAAATAATCAACACGGCCAGTTTGAATTGATGGACGAAAGGGAGAAGAAGGATAAATACATAATCAGATGCACTGCATTTCAATATCTCCAAATACACCAAATCAGTTTTACAATCAAGGGGTTTTTTGGTCGCGCAAGAAAACTACAGATATACACAATAGAAAACCTAAAAGCTTTCTGTTTTAGCGTGACTGAATTTAGTTGAGCAAGAGGATCCACAACATCAAAGACCTGTAACTTTTTCATCAGCTTTACTAAGGACCAAATTAACCTCTGCTGCTGAGGTAGGTTTTCTTCCTTTGTCCTCAATATTTTACCTCCCTGCATCTTCTTCAAGCTAAAATCAACCGCCAGCAAAAGGTCCGTGCTCCAACCAAAAACCAGAACGAAAAATTTAAATCTATAAATATCGACTTGCTCTATAGTCATCATTCCAAGTGATCATATGATCCAGCTGAAGGGTTGCCAGAGTTCTGGTCACATTGGCCCCTCCATGCATTGCCGCCGTCTGAACTGCTGCAGGCCTGGTTTTGGAGAAGTCCATTTCCCAGATCACCATCCAAACTCATCTGCTGAACTTCTTGCGGAGAAAGTATCCTTATGTACCGTACGCAGTTCACAAACTCCCTGCATATTTAAATTACGATTTCATTGTTAGGTTATTGTAGGAAAATGGACGAGGAACTAATGGAAATAAGATGACTCATTTTGCTAGAAAAGCTACCAAGAGATGGACAAGCAATGAGGTCCATCCTACTAGTAACGTTGAATCAATAGTCATACTCTATGGATGGGTCTCACCATACTTTATCTCTTGGTATCTTAGTTAACAAAATGAGCCACCGGCACGTAACCAGCTAACCCGGCATATAATTTGATTTCAAAGGCTTAGCTGAAAGATGAAATTTCCCCCTTCTATGGAGAAGGGAGGTGATGTTTTTTTTTATTTAGCCAGTTAATATGAAATTGTTTCCACATTTTTAAGCATCTTATCTGAAAAATTCTCACTTTAGCCCCCACAGAAGTCAACTTGCATCCAATACTTCCTCCCCATAAATAAGGAGATAATTGTGAACCGAATAACTAAATGGCATATTTGCATATTTCCACTTCTTCCTAGGAAATATTCCTTTGTGCGCATATTATGCATTTCCTATAAGTGGCCACAATTTCCTGCAGCTTTTTAAGGAAAAGAAAATGACAAATGGGATGCCATTTTCACAACTATTCTTCTCAACTCACTTAAGAATACAGACATGTCTTGACTCACCCAAAGAAATTAATTCCCATATTTTTATAGCTACTCGATGAGATCATTGCATGATGAATAATATTATCCATCTGAACTAATGGGTTAGAACATAACGTTTTAAGTATAAATATGTTTTGACTTACTCCCAGGGGTCGTCTCCCACAAGTAGAACATCACTTTCATGGTCGACATACACTAGTTTCCACCCAATTCTCTGCCTATCTTCAAGCTGCCCTTCTATACTGAACATGCGAGCAAGATCATGTTTCAACTCATTATAATTCGCATAACGGCCAATATCTATTGATCTGCCCACAGCTCCACGCTTATACACCTGCAAAACCAAGCCCAAGAGCAGCCTCATTAGGCTAGAAACATAATAAACACATGATATACAGAAGTCCAGTGCACTTATCAACCCATCAGAACAAGATACACCAGAAATAAACATTTAACATTATTATTTACAGTTTTCTAGTTTAAAAACACAGTAGATAATTTGGGATTACTAGTTGAATGATTGCCTAGAACTGTGATACAGAACACCAGAATACTTGTTGTAATATTACTAATATCTACCGTGCTTTATAGATTATGTATTTCTTGTTAACACCCTCAGAAGTTCACACCTAAATTATGTACCACTAGTTAAAACTACAAGTCATCTTTTTTAAAATACTTCGGATCTATAATATATGGATAACAAATCTTACTAGCAAGAAATATTTGAAAACTATTTCTCTATCTGAAATAACTAACCTTGGTATAAGTGCGCATCCGCTGAAATTGAGGTTGAGGTGCCCAGGAATTTTTGTTCAAAAAGCTGCTGTCAGTAATGGCTGAATCTATGGAATTGAACGCCATATCAGCAACCCCGAATGACTGAGAAACCATAGATGATGATAACTCTTGCTGAGCATCCTTTGAGGTGCTATAGTTAGCAACCACATTACCCGCCAAGTTGTTCTGATACTTCCCCGAATCTATGCTGTTTGCCAGCAAGGGATCAGGTATCCCCAGCGGGCCATCAATATTGACCCCAAAGAGGACATTGTTCCTAGGATCAGCAGACACGTCACATTCTTGAGGTGCATCACGGAACATTGACGGCTGGTTGAAAGAAGAGGGAGGAAAACCTTGTTGTAAAGACCCATCAGGCTGAGACAGGCAGACAGAAGTTGCTGAAGATGATGTATCCAAGTAATCCATTTGTGCAATGTTATTCACATACGTTTGCGGGCCTACAATTCCCTGATTTTGCATCTTCGAAGAAACTGGCACTGAGGGCTTCACACATGATTCGGATTTTGGTAATTCCTTCGAAGTGTTGGGAATTGCAGACAGAGCTTCTAAAATAGTCATTGCCGACTGAGGTGTCTTCTCGGGCATGACTGAGTTGCGTGGCTGGGTCCTGTTTAAAACTTGCTGTGGGAGAACTATACAGTTGTTGTTAGCAGAAGGCGAGGTGGAACAAGATGGAACCTCATCTGTAACCCCTGAGTTAGGCCCTCCAGCTGCCAATAAGGTGTTTCCAGTTGTTGGGAGAAGAGTGTTTGGTGTTGCTGGAATGACTGCTGCTGGCAGCTCGGGAAGCAAAATTTGCTGATGTGGCAACAAATTTTGGGCCTTTTGCTGTGACTGATGTGGAGAGGATTGAGGTAAATTAACAGTCATTTGAGCAGACTTTGCACATTGCTGAGGAAGTGTGTGTTGCTGTGAGAGTGGAGTAGCATTGGAAAGATGACGTGGTGTTTCCACTACCGTGGTTTTCTGCTGCTCTTGAACTTGAGACAGTTGAGATTGCTGCAGTGTGGATTGTGCCAAATAGGACTGCTGCTGTTGTAGTTTCTGCAGCAATTGCACGTGAAGCTGGTGGTCGGATAATGGCATCTGTTGGTTCATTTGGTTGGGCATCTGAACAGCCATTCTATTCTGCTGGAACTGTTGTTGATGCTGCTGCTGCTGTACCTGTTGTTGTTGCAAGGATTGCTGTTGTTGCTGCTGAAGTAGCAATTGTTGACTAGTTTGGAGGTTATTTTGCACATTGGGGTTTTGAATTAGTGGCTGCTGCTGCTGTGCTTGGTTCTGGACCAAAATCTGGGGCTGAACAAAATTAGCTTGTGGCAGGTTCATGGCAGCTGTCTGGTTAACGAATTGCTGCCTCTGCTGCAAGTTAGCATCTTGCATTTGCTGCTGAGGCCTAGTAATGTTGGGCGACTGGTTCAGTGGGGCCGACACCTTGGAAAGCTGATCAACTTGTACCTGCTGCTGAGGAAGCCTAGAAGCATTAAATTGAATGTTGTTCTGCTGTAAGTACTGGGCTTGTAAGCCCAACTGCCTTGAAATGTCATTAGCACCGAGATTTTGAACGACAGGCCCAGGTAGGGATCGGAGATAGTCGGGTTGCATGGCTGCATTTGCAAGCAAAGGGTTCTGTTGCATATTCATCCACTGTGCTAAGCTCAAGCCAGGCATTACAGTGTTTTGGGACTGGGGATCCTTTATGCATATCTCCTCACCAAGCCACGGCATTGCCCTTTTGAAAAGATTTTCCATCTCCGAAGACTCATCTTCTGCAGCATTGGCCATCAAATTGCACAATTAATTATCTCATTAAAATTATTTGAGGTACATATATTTAGAGTTAAAAGCATAGGCACAAATGACATATATGGATGCATAATGACAAGGTAGGAAACAGGGATACAGCAACATAACATTGTAATACAGACAAATAAGATAACTGTGCATATATACATAATAAGACATGTCTGTGCATCCAAAAGTCCAGATAAAACTTCTAATAATATAACACAATGATACATATATGCTAAAAGTTTGAATCTACAGATGCTCAGTCCACTATCTTTTTATATCAAATAATACCTATATTTCTCATAGTTAATACCAACTAATATTTTGACCGCCATTAACTGCTAGGTAGTCCTTTTGCATATAAATGAAAGTAAATAAACATTTTAAACATGTACATGTGTATTATTTACTTACAAATGTCCAAGGAGTGTCAGACAGTATCCTAATTTAAAAATATATTTTACTTGATCACATTTCCCTCCCTAACAAACTTACATGAGCAGAAGAAATACAATATTAAAAGCACAATGGCATATAAATTTAATGACCAAGTCGTAGATGTAACTTTAGCACAGATTCTGTGGAGAGACCGATCAATTTATTGAAAATTGAAGTTACCATCTTGAAACGAAAACACATGAGTTCAAGAAAACTGCTCAGGTTCATATACCTGGCATTCCCGGTTGTCTTGGACGCTTTGATCTGAAAAATGGCGGCGGGCATATAAAAAAAGGAGCAGCCACAGGCTCAATCTCCCATATGGAGACTCTGTTGCGCCTCTCACCAGTTGCAGATTCATCCCACCCCACCTGTTCAACATCATAATATACTGTTTAAAGACAACTCTAACTGTCACTAACAGGAAAAGTTAATGTTTGATACACAAATCATTATATAAGTTACATATCCAACCTGCAAATTACGCCATTGTGAGTTTTTCCACCTTACAGGATCTAGATCACTTATACCTGTGATTGTACCCATGTATCTGCAGACGAAATACAATATGTTTTTCAGTATGAAAGGGCGATCTTGAAGAGAAACATGGTTTTATTTGCTACTAGACAGAAAATCAATTTACTGCCACTATACATGAGAAACCAGAATAAGAAGAAATGGTGTTTTACTGGAGCAATGTTCTTGTTAGACGTGGAATGTAAATTCTTTCAACTTACCTTCTAGTTCCCGATTCTTCAGTTTCAAACATCATTCGAAACCGCATGCCAAGCGATATCTGGTTACTGTAGATTGCTTTTTGGTACTTAGCTAAAGGAATCACAAATTCTGAAGGACTAGCCCTGCAGATGTACAACGTCCATTGCAGATATCATGTTCATGATTCAGTCAATTGATTATAAACAATTGCACAAAAATATTGATGATTATATACTAACCTTGGATTGTAAAACACAGTAAATGGGCTATTGTTCGCAGCCGCATGGGCTGCTGCAGCAAGAATACCAATATGCATGCTATCACTAGAAAGAACTGATGATGAGATGTTAGTAGGTTGCCTGTTAGCACGCCGAATCCCCAAGAGAAGCTGTTGCTTTTCATCCCTGATCATGCAGAAGATAGAACAAAACTTAGCTATCCAAGCAAGTAAATCTGAAACAATAGGTAATGTGAGGCTCTTAAGAGTTTGAGAAAATTAAACCAGTAGAAAGTGAATGTAGCAGATGTGAACCATTTAGGATTAAGTAATAATTAAGTGTGTTCACTTTGTTCGATTTTTTGAGGCTGATTAAACCTAAAGAATCATTATGAATTCATGATACCAATACATGAAAGGTGTAGTATTCAGATAATCATCTTTTCCAATAAACAATCTTAATACTATGAGGTACCTAATAAATAAAACAGAATCCCCAGCAAACAGCCTCTTCCCGCTTACGAATAAGCTCCAACCCGTTGTGAGTAAGTGTCTTTTTGGTTGACCTGCAAGAGAGAAAATAGACATGCTTTAAACTATGCCTCTGAGAAAATGGAGAAAAGAAAACTTTAAAGTAACCATAAAAATGCCAAGTGAGAACAACTAATTAGCTTTTCTGCATGTGACAGATGCAATATGGAACGTAAGGATGTTTGTTTCTTCCAAAGCATAAAGAAAAGAGCTGAGGGAAAGAAGCAATTATAGACTTGAATCTAGGATATGGTCTTTCACTTATTGTCCTTTCAATGGCTTTAGGAATCAACTCATTATTCTACTCAACCTAGGAACCTTTACTCTCAGACAAGGGGCCAGCTAAGATTTTTGAATTTGACAATTTGTTTTGACTAACAAGACATACGTGAAACTCGAGTTGCGTACTTTGTTATTGGATGTAATTTAGATGATCTCACTACATCTGGGGCAAGGTCCGATAAGTAATATGATTATAAATATAAAGTCCCACAATAAAAGCTTAAAAAGCTTTACTCATGATCAGTCTTTGCTAGCCTCCAACTTGTGAATTTATTTTACTCACCTCGGTAGATATGGCGGAAGGTCCAAATGTTATCGTGCAAGTCCCTGGCCTGCAGTTCTTGAGCAGGTGGTTGCAGAGAGAAATCCTAGGACCCGTAAAAAAAAAGAATGTACATTACTACAATGAGCTCATATAATGCACCGGAGATTATATTTATGCTACTGGAAGATTATAATACTTACAAGAGGAGGAAAGATCTTTTCTGCAGCGCGGCGAGGAACGGAAAACCCTCCATGTGTGCTTGTGTCACTTGCTGTCAGAGTTTTACAAAAGAATTCTGTTTGTGGTTTATTTGATTTCAGTGCAAGATCCGATGCCAACAATGCCTTCTCATCATACTAATGCAAAACAAAGAATAAACTAACTCAGGGGTTTTCCACAAGGATTTCAGAATTTTTTGACTAAATTGATGCTCTGAGATATAGCAAATGTCGTCCACCATAGACAATGGAACACCTCCTTCTAGAGCAATAACACACTTCCTACCTCTGTTTCCCCATAAATGGCTAAGTGGAAACGGATTGAAATTTCTTTTTTTGATAAATGGCTAAGTAGAAACGGATTGAAATTTCTTTTTTTGATAAATGGCTAAGTAGAAACGGATTGAAATTTCTGAATGAGCATTTATTGAAGTGACCAAATTGTCACGCCCCGTGCCCGCGGGCCCGTTGGCGCGATGTAAATCCTGGGACCCACAGAGTGCAACACGTGGTTTGGCTCAATCCACTGCCAAAATTGGCTAGCCAATGTTGTACTTGGCTCTCAAGATCCATCATTTAAACCATTCAATCACTCAATCAATATCCGATGTGGGACTAAATCTTGGGGTATCACAATCACCCCACCTTAATTGCGCGACGTCCTCGTCGTAGTATGACAATTGGTCCATTGCAGTATCACCACCAGAAGGTGTGGACTCTAGAGGTGGCTCCTACGGGCTTCTAGAGGTAGCTCCCACCGCACTCACGCAGTGTAGCACTTAGTCCCGCATAGCACTTAGCTCCACATTTCCGGCTGGCTAACTGCTTTGATACCATTTGTCACGCCCCGAGCCTGCGGGCTTAGGGCGTGACACAAATAGCAAGAAAAAATTATATAAACTTACTGAGTTGACTGGCTGGAGTGTCATCTGAGCATAAACTTCATCCGTCTCGACATCAGCCTATACAATCCCAAAATATACAATCCCGAAATATTATTCAATCACATAAAGGGTAGTTGCAACAAGCTTTTACACATATTTGTATTTGATGAAAAGAAAGAAAAAGGAGATGCAATACATGAAGAGTAACATTGTGAAGAAGACAAATAAGCTTTGCGGGAAGATTTGGATAGCTTGGAATTTGAGCATCAGCATTCTTTTGCATAGATGCTGCAACCTGAAATAGAAATTTTACTTAGTAAAGAAGCATTTTAAAATGAGATAGTTGCAAGCTACAGATTAAATGAGAAATTTGGAAATAAAATTTACTCAAGATCTTTAAAACGATAAACATGACTTTGATATCCTCAACTAACTTTTACTTCACACTAGAAAATTTGAAAACAAACACTTTTGAGTCACCCTACGACAACTTGGCAACCCTATAGCTCAGTTACCATCATATGATCACCATGCAGAAAATTTGAATGTGTGGATACACGTCCAAAGATAGTCAGTTCTATGGATGACGCTTTTTTTAAGCTTCTATTGATATATAACACCAAATTATAACTATTTTGTTTTACCCTAAATCATTTGTAATCACTAATTTATCCCAATTTGTTTACTTCATCAATTTTGCCTCTCCACCTAACAATTGGAGAATCCAGATGGAATTTTTGTTATATTTTATTAAACTAATTTAGTTATTAAAATAGGAGTAATAAAGTCTTTTTCCACATTAACTATGAAAATTGGAATAATGGGGGCTAAAATTGGGAGAAGTAAACAAATTGGACCAAGTAAGTTATTACAATGATTTGGGGTCAAAATTAGATATCAATAATTTAGATGGCTATATAAAAAAAGAAATTTATTTTACAAGCTTAAAAGCATTTTTTTATATTTTCCTTCTTATGTGCCCCATATTTCACTTACAAACAAACAAAAGTAGAAATAATGAAATTATTTCCCAAAGAATCAACTGAGCTATGAACTACAGCATAGTGGCTAAGAACCACGAATTGTTTTTATCAGAATATTCAATATCCATCAAACCAATCATGGGCATATTTCTAATTTTCAGGAAAAAATACATTATAGAGGGAAAAGATCAAAAGAAAAATTTCCCAAAGAATCAAATGAAGGAAACAGATTATATATTTTAAATGTTAAAAGTTTGAAGAAGCTGAAAGATGGAAGAGCACATGGCATTCCAATAAACTAAAATTAGAATGTGAAACTGTAAGTTGGTATGCTCAATTGAGAAGCCACCATACTAATGATTTAAAGGTGTTTCAATCTAATTACCAAAATAAATAGGGTTTCAAATCTGAAATTAGAAAAGATGCTCATTTGTTGCCAAATGCAATCAAACTGCTAACAACCCAATTTGAGTAATTTTACCAATCTCATCAAGATAAGGTTCATCATCATTAAACCCCACGAAAAAGCTGATTTTTCCACTCAAATAGAATGAACAAATATGCAATAAATCAGTAGAAAAATATACATTTCTTTTCTCTAATGTAAGTTTATAACAAATCTACTGAAGGGGGAAAAACAAGAAGCAAGATCAAATGGGTATTTTTGTGTTAAGAAATCAATTTAATTTTAGGGCATCCCATATCACAGAAGAGAGGAAAGCAATCATTAATCAAACATTTAAAAAACCCCAATAAAGTTCTGGCAATTTAGGAATAGACTAGCAACCAAACAATCACAAACCCAAATTTTTCATTAAATATACAATAAACACAATAAATTCCAAGTATTTCCAATAATGCATTTCACTAAAAACACAAAAGATCAACTATTTCACTTGCACTCTAATACAAGAAAATAAAACCCCATAAAATTTGGAAGAAAAAAAAAAGAGACTAGCAGCCAAACAATCACTAACCCAAATTTTCATTAAATTTACTCTAAACAGAATAAAGTCCAAATTCCCCCAAAATGCATTTCACTCAAATTAAACAACAGGAATCATTTATTCACTTCCTAGTCAAAAAGAAAATAAATCCCCAAAAAATCGGAAAAAAAAAACAAAAACTTTACAGCATCGGTAAAGTTATTACAAAGCCCACGAAAAAAGTTCCCAAAAAAACTCAAAAAAGAGCTCCAAATCCCAAATCCAGCGCACGTTAGCAAACCAAAAGGGAAACCGCAGCAGCATTCGATGCGCGGCGCAAAATAGCAAAACCCCTCGTCGTCAGCTAACCTGCTCGCTGTGCCCTTGAGGAAAGTAAACCACGAGGCTCCCCACCGGCGGCAACGTCACCAGCGGCCCCGCGCACGCGTGCCACAGCTCCTGGTTTATCGTCCTCCTCTCCGCTGTTCAAAACACCGACACGTGTCAGTTACCGCCCACCGCCGGTGACCAGACACCGCTAACTAAATAGCTGAACTCACCTTCGAGCGGACTCGCTGCCGTCACGGCGCCGTTAACCGGTCCCCCCCTCATGGCAACGCCCGCGGTAACTTCACCTCCTCTTCAGCTCACATCATCGGATCGGTTCACCGCCTCAAAAGAGAGAAGACCGGCGAAAATATATAAAATAAAATAACTATTTAACAAAATGTTGTATTTTTTTTTTAATAGAGGAACAGCTACAACTCTACTAGGCAGCAAGCGTGCTCCTGCGCTCGGACCAACGCCTCATTTGTGTGGGGGAGATTTATGCAGATGCGTCTGCGAATAAATTTTATTTTGCAGTTTCGGTCCCCTCGCGGTCCCATCAATCGAGTCTTCGGAGAATAACTAAAGTTAGACGGCGGGGGGTCCGATGGTAATTTTGCTGAAGTTGATGGCTAACTCCCCCACTGTTGTTAAGCCCATGTGGGTTAAATTTGAATGCTCTTTTTTACGGAATTGCATCTGTGGGTCATTGCATGGTTGGTGGTCGACACGTGGCCCTTTAGGCAATAGGGCGTTTTTGTAATTTATATGGATTTAAAGGTTCTTTGTGAGACGAATGTTTTAACTCAGACAGTTGGTGAGATTGAAGTATGAATAGCTCTTGTTGGGGAATAAAGGATTAGAATGAGCTGAGATTCGTTCACAAGCAACCATTAAAAAGAATCTAAATATTTACTCGCGTGCATTATATATTATTTTCTAATAAGATATACTAAAACATCATCATCATAGTGATGGAGAGCATGTATGAACTCTAAATTTATAGTCATGTTTATAGTTTATCACTAAGATAAAAAAGAAAGAGCCAAGATTAAAGTTGTTAAGTTCATAAAGACGTTCATATATATATATATATTCATGGAGTACCATTTCTATCAGAACAGATAATATGCGACCATGATTTCGGAGCACTTCGATGGATAAAAAAAGAAAAAGAAGAATTTAGCCCTCATTTTATGGCTCAGAACCCGTGCTCGAATGCGACCCGTTCTCTAATAGGATCGATAGTGATATTCAAGCGCTATATATAATGAAGATAACCTAGGAAAGCATAGAGGTAGCACTTAGTAGCTTGGATTTTCTTTGCAAACAACATACTGAGTAGTCCTAAGTTATGTACGATGATTTCATATAGCTTATGACAATAGCTCGGTGTAAATTTGCTCTCTCTAGCAATAATCGTCTTTTTCTCTACGTTAATTTATTGTTTATATATCTTTGTTGAACGTTGTATGTTTACTATCATCTCCAAAACAGAAAATTCTAAATATTTCAATACCATGCGAACATTAAACGACATGGGGTCTTTCATTAATTTTCAAAACAGACATAAAGAACTATTTATACAAAGTTAATAAAATACATCCAAGCGTTGAACTACAATGATGGCATTTTCGTAAATATTGTGAAAACGCAGGGCGTAGCTTAAGAAGACGGTGAAGTGGGAGGACGCAAAAGCTACAGTGTAGAGAGCACTATCAAGCAATCGACAAGGCTCTGCAGGCTGCCGGAGTCACGTGACATGCGTACGGAACACCCGGAGATGGTCTTAAGTAAAGTTTGTTAATTAAAGGTAATAAAGTGTGCTTAACTTACTAAACTTAATTAACATCCTCACACTGTCTAATTATAGCTTCGCCGACGTGGCTATCATCTGTCGGCGGTGGTGGGACCCGCTTTCTGGACTTGAAAGCGACAGGACTCCGATTGAATTGCTTATATGCACTCCTATCTTTTTGTACCCTCAGACACACCTGCTGCAAGTGACCACATGGATGGGGCCCAACTAGCGTCATTAGAAATTGATTGGGATATTTAGGAACTTTTTATTTCATGTTTTCAATCTGGTCCATTACATCTTATTATTATGAAATTAGTATCTCAAATCAATAAATTTACTATTAGCCCCTCAATTCTTACTATTTGTTCCAAATTTTCAATCTTTAGTTATCGTTTGATTTTAAAGTAACACTATACTTAACTTAATTTTTTCATGCATTTCCAATTACATTGCTCTATTTAACTTTAGTCCAAATGTGTTTCTTTAATCCCTTTTAAACTCCGGATATGAGTTTCTAGACCCGTTGGGAACCATTTATTCAGGTTCATTTCTTTATATCTTTTAAAATTTTGGACTAAAATGTGACTAATTAAGGATAGAAATATAATTCAGCTTTTGTGGCCATTAACTACGCAGCCGGAGTTCGAAAGACTACTTTGAAATAATCAATAAAATTTTTAAGGGTCGCATAGCAAAATCCAAGAGTATAAAGTACTAATATGGAGAAAATCCTTTATCTATTATTTTGATCGATTTGTTTGTTTAATGGCAAGGCGCGATGGGGAAACACGAGGGTGGGGCCCAGCGTGCTAGTTTCCCGGGGAGATAACGGGGAGGTGGGACCCACGATTTGACCCCTGGGGCATTGGGCCCAGCAGTAAATGATGACGCGGAGGAAGGGACGGCTGAGATTTGAACAAGATTTGGAACTGGACGCAGCGGACGCCCCTCGTTTTGCTGTGCGCGCGCGCGTGCGGCGTGAATAAAGATTCCAACCCTTTGCGATTGCGCGTGTTGCGGGAATCATTGGTTCTACGGCGGAGTTTTTGGGAAAGCAGTGAAAATTAAGGATTATATTGCAACACCTGGGTGATCTATATTATCACTTTTTTGTTTAGGATGTAAATCGTTTCACTTCTATTTTGTCGTCATTTTGTAGGTCTAGATTAGGGTTGAGCATGGGCCGGGTCGACCCGCGGGCCGATCCGGCCTAGGCTGTCATGAGTCAGGATCCGGCCCGATCCGTAGTGGGCCGGGTCCGACCCGGTCTGTGATATACCGAGTCAAGGTTCGGGCTGACTCCAGCCCTTGACCCGAGACCAAATAGGTCAGGCTTACCATTGATCCGGTTCAATGCAGAAGAACGATCACAAAAACAGCAAATAAGATCTTTCCTTGAAGAATTTGACGAATATAACTTGGATGAATTCGGCTCCTTGAACATTAATGGTTAACATATTTTTTTTCTTTTTTCCTCTTATATTTGTAATTTAAATTTAAACTAAAGAAATGTTATTAACTTCCCGTTGACGTAGGTCTTCCTTCAAAGTCCGAACCACGTATACTTTTGTTTGCGATGTTTTTCTATGTGATGTTTATATTTGTGTGTGTGTGTGTATATGTCATTTTAAATAATGAGTGAAATTGGGGGGAAAATTTTAATATAATTTAATAGATACGAATACAAAGTTAATATAGTTTAGAAATTAGAAATGAAAAAATTAGGAAAAGTTAAAATCCACGGGCCTAATTACCCAATTCAGAGTATCAATGGCCTGCCCAATCCTGCACCTGGATCGAGAAGAGCCCGACCAACTCGATCCCAAGGGTCTCGGTCCAACCGGCCCGGTCCATGCGCACCCCTAGTCGAGATAGTTATGATAGTTATTCGGCCTCCCAGTAAATCCATGTGGCCTAACCTCATTGGCCGAGGAAAGTTCTTTGATGTTTGTATAGATTGAGGTTGCTATTGTCGTCTCTAACTTAAAGTGATTGGTTATCAATCAATATTTCATAACATAGGATGTGACAAGGATATAATATGATTTGACTAAATCATTTCTAATTAGACAAGCTTCCATAGAACTGGGCCAAACTGGAGTAAGGCATGATATTCAGACTAACATAAGTCTTAGCTACAATGGCTCATCACCGACTTAGCTGGGCATATTTATCAGGCTTAAGAGCCGAATCCTGGTTGATAGAGCTTAGTGCAGATATCCTAAATGTGCAGATATCCTACATGTGATATAATAAGTTGATTGCCTGGTTGTTGAGTGGTCTACTTGCTTGGCATGGTCTGGTTAACTCGAATATCAAATTTGAGTTATATGCATAATAAACTCGGTTGTGTCATGACCAAATAACCATCACAGTATGAGAAATACATTGTTTTATTATAATTTTTAACTGATTTTAGGATGTTTAGGAAAATAGTGGCAAAAAAAATTTCTTACTTATCCTAAAAGGGAATTCACATACCTAACCATTCAAAATGACATTTTTTATGTAGTGTTGCAATTTGTAGATTGGGTAATGCTTATATGCTGCTCCATTATCGAAATTAGCCAAAAAAGCAGTGCCGTCTCAAGTTTCAAAGTTCTTGTTGAAGTATAGTCAAAGTGAACATAACCATTAACGTCTCAAAATTGCATAAGACAATTTAATTAATGCGGTCTTTTTTCGGCCAAATAATTTATGTCAAGGGGCGGGGCGAAATGAAAAATGTACTGATTTGAGATATAATTTTATCCAAACCGAATATAGCCTCCACATATATCACAATGATCAACCTTTCTTTTTTCAATATTTGTCTCCCCTATTTTCGAGATGAATGTAACTTGGTGCTGAAATCATGACTCAGACCTTACTCCCTAGCGTTCATATTTAGAAGACGTGAACATAAATAGCAGATCTTTAGTAATTGTTGATGCACGAAATCAACTTATAGAATTGAGTCTGTGAGATTGGACTCAATCAATAAGAGCTCCTCAACCAGCTTAGATGACAGAAGTAAGTCTTTGCATCGAGGTATAGTTGAGTCTGCTTGACTTGGTTAGAGATAAAAAAAAAAAAAGTGTTAGACTGACAATCAATAGGGAAAGTATCCCATGGGGACGGGTGCATTGCACCCCTCCCCTTTGAACCATTAGATCTCCTTGGGATCTGAAATTTTTCATATCCCAAGGGGATCCAATGGTTCATAATGAGCCGTCCCTATAGGGACGGCCCATGGGATACTTTCTCCAATCAATAAGGGCTCCTCAACCAGCTTAGATGACAGAAGTAAGTCTTTGCATCGAGGTATAATTGAGTCTGCTTGACTTGGTCTGAGATAAAAAAAAGTGTTAGACTGACAACGATGGGCTGTCCACCAACACCCTTCCAATGCTTAAATCAGATTCTTAATAAAGAGATCATAAACAGTAGATAAATAGGCTAGAGTTTTAGAGGAAGATGATCCCTAACCTAGGTCAGCGGTCGCGAGCCTAGGTTAAAGTCTAATCCTCTCCTGTTTTACCTTAGATAGGAGGGGCATTCATACTGATTACTTAGGGCAGATCAGCCTCTACATGTGTCACCTTCCTAATGGCCGAAGTTGTTATGGTGTATACTTAGCCCTTAAGGTAGTTACTTGGCTTGCAAGGTATTTACTTGAGCAGTAAAGTGTTACCATGTGGCAGCAACTCATCGGTGTAGGATGGTACAACCAATATATGTGTAGATTCACCAGCTATAAAAGTCGGCAATTAGGGAGATTAGTTATTCTATTGATATCTCCAAACACGATATGTTAAGGGTAAGATATGATTCGAATCAATCATCTAAGACAGACCGTTATAGGAACTGGGCCGGATTGAGATAATGCATGATAACCGACTTGTTAAAACCGGTTATCATGGACATATATCGTTGCACCCGGGCTTGGGGGTCAGGTCCATGAGTCATGACCGAGTTGTATGCTGAGTGCGGATGTCCCTCACTTTACGAAGTTAAAGTGCATATCTAGTTGACCGAGTCAATATGTCATCGTGAAGTGGTCTAGCTAATCCAATTGTAAAATTTAGATCGTATGCATAAGAGCCTCGTATTTAGAAAAGAGATGAGATTGACGTATGGTTATCTAAGATTTCAACAAAGGAGTCTCCTCTTTTGATTCATATGTAAGTAGTTCAAAGACTTTTATTCAATATTTACAAGCTAAACTTTTTGGATCTTTAAGCATCGTATTGTGTTTTGGATCTTTTTTCTGTGTAATAGCTAGCAGAGGGACTGTTGTTTTTAATCATAATCATCTATTTTGTTTGATGAATGATTTTGATATTCCGCTGTGGCTCACTGCGTGTTTATTTATACACTCCTTCTTTTTATTCATTTCACTACAAGTTACGTTCTTTCTTTGACTGACAACAATTAGATATAGAAAATTGGATTTGGATCATTTTCGCTGTAAAAAATAGTTGAGAGACAACTACTTTCATCACAATCGTTAATTTATGTAGTTAATGATTGTGATTTATCTTTAAATACAATTAAGCAATGCATGCAATTCACAGGGATATATTGAGTGTTATGCTTAGAATAAATCACAACCGCCCAGTAAACAAGTCAACAATTGTGATAAAAAGTAGTGGTCTCTCCACTAATTTTTTATCTAAATTTCAAAAAATTAAGGGTAAATTGCAAGAAATTAATCACCTTCATCTATATTACATAACTTTGTTCTTTAGATGTCTGAGCACACATTTTCACACATATCAAATAAACCCTTATAATTTTTTTTCCAAATTACCCAAAATCTGTGCATTATCTCCGAGGTACCTATTGCGCAGCTGGACCAAGATACGGTGCATAAATGAGGACCCAAGCATTTAATACCTGTTCTTTCCTTTTATGTGATAGATCCATAATAATAATACTAAACTCATAGACCTGTAGTCCCTATCAATCATTGGTACAAATTAGCCATGAAAGGACAATAGAGCACTGCTCTTTATTAGCATCGAGTGTGACTGTATGAGCATGGCTAAATCCCACAAAACCTTCACCAAATTTATAGCACATATTGCATGAGACTTTCCGTTTACAGCGTCCCTCATGTGTGTAATTGTTTCCTATGGTAAATAAAGGAGCTCATTTCAATTGTTTGCCTATAAGCCACTTTAAATTTTACGAACATGACATGTGCCATAAACCTCTTTTCTTTTCTTGGGTTTCTTTCTAGTTTCATTTTTTTCCCCTTCTAAATAGTCATTTTTATGTTGAGATTCAGATAAAAATTGTTGATGACTAGGACTAACGTCTGTTTCTGGTCTGAGCGAACATAATTTTCTGGTTGCCCATGCTTTAGTAAACTAAATGAAGTATTATTTTCCAATATAATAGTCTGTATTGGGGTAATTTATTGACAGGCTTGATATATCACATCAAGAGTTTAATCTATATCTATACTGTATTGTACTGTGCTATACCATTACTATTACCCTCACTGTCACTATTGCTTATGCAAAAGAGGAGATAGGTGTCGAAACTTTTGATTCCCATTTTGTCTCTGTAGATGTTTATAATTCTCAATTATGCTCAGCATCTCTCATTAATATTTCACAAATTACCCATGACCTCTTACTAACTACACATTTCCTTTGTTTTCTAAAGGATAAATATCAGAAAACGCCCTTAACTTTGGACAATTATCGAAAACCCCTTAACTTTCAAAATATCAGAAAACCCCTTAAGTATTGGGATTATCACAAAACCCCCTCTAACTTTTAGATTTTATCGAAAACCCCTTTAACTTTGAGATTTTTATCGAAAACCCCTTAAATTAGGGGTTTTCAAATAAAATCTCATTTTCTCGATAACCCCTAAACTTAAGGTGGGTTTTCTAATATTTTCAAAGTTAATGGTAATCATTTTATAGTAGAACTAATATACTATCTATTAATAATTATATATAACTTTTAATAAATATGATAATCATTTTATAGTATTGCTTAAATTAAGACGCATGCTATTATTCAATAATTATACTATTATAATGAAGTAATTTATTAAATTATTAATAAATTAATATATTACTTTATACTTTTAACAGTATTATAATTAAACTATGCATAAAATTATGAACAAGAATATTAATAAAACAAAATAATAATTTATAATAATTATCCTAAATTATAAGTATACTATTATAACCATTAAATATATTACAAATAAATAGTTATTTAAATACAGTATGATTAAATTATAATAATTATGCATACAATTCTTTATACAAATTTTATTTATCAACAAAGAATTTTAATTGTTCATTATTTTCCAATCAATGAAAAAATTTATACTGTCTATTAAAATATTTCGAATTCCACACTAGCTAAGTATTGTAACTCCTAAAAACTTTAGCAGATGGCAAAACAAACAAGATTTAAGTCTTCATGTATTTTAGAGATTATAAATATACAATCTTTCATGTGATCTCTAAAGATTCCATAAGAACCCCTCTCTTCAATCTCACCAAAACATCTCTCAAAACCCTATATTTCTCTCTCCTGTTCTCTCTACTTCTCTTTTATACTATGCAACTCTTCTTGGCTCTATTCCTCTAACCCTAGACCTAGAAGACCTCTTTTATATGCCCAAAACCAGATAAAATACCATATAGAAGTCCTAACTTGAATAGAATACAAAACAGACCCACAACAGGAAATCAACCCAGAACCGATCTGACTGACTGGCCGGTATATCGACAGAGGATTGCCGGTTGGACCGGTCGATCCCACCGTCGCCGCTTGCTGTTTCACCTCGTTTCGCTTCCCACTTTGATTTTGACTCTTTTGTTGTTCTCTAGAGCTAAAATATGAGGCTGTTTTCGAACAAAACACGCTCACTATACTAAAAGAGAAAAGAAAACTCAAAAGAAAAATAAAAATTGAGGCAAAAATAGCAACAAAAGTACATAACGAGTAATAGTGTGTCATAAAGTCTCTCCACCAAAAAAAAGGGGGAATTGCATATTAGTCCCTTAAATCATCTCTAATTGCCAAATGATCCCTCAAATCTCATTATTTGGTTATTAGTGCCTTAAATCTTCAGTTTTCTTGCCATATGGTCATTCTGTTAGAAAAACTGTTAACTTCTCTAACTCTAGTTGAGTTAATACTTAACCCAATAACTCAAGTTACCTTATTGCCCCTCAGATATACATTTCCTTTCCAAGTTTTGGGTTTAGAGGGAAGCGAGCCATGGGAATGACCTCAATTTTGGGTTTGGGGGAAGCATGAGACCATTGGAGAAGAAAGAAGGTGGGTTTGTGTTGTAGGCAATAAAAATTGCCTTAATCCCTACACAGCAACTCGGAATGAGCAGAAGAGCTTAGGGGTCCATCCGAGTGAAGTCAGGCCCGCCTAAAGGTTAAATTCACCTGAATGCTTGACTTTACAAAATAGACAAAAGTGCTGATATCTCTTGAACCGGGAGGAACTGGGCAAAATGACCGAGCAATCGGCTCCGCCTCGCCGAGATGGTCGATTTCCATATATAATTCGCCCAATTCGACGCACGGTTTGAAAGTTACGACTGTTTTTCGCGGGTACCGAGGCTCGCCAAGCAGCGAGGCTCGACATTCAGACGAGGCTCGCCAAGCAGCGAGGCTCGACATTCAACCGAGGTTCGCCTACAGCAGAGAACCTCGACATTCAACCGAGGTTCGCTTACAGCAGTGAACCTCGCCATTCAACCGAGGTTCGCTTACAGCAGTGAACCTCGCCATTCAACCGAGGTTCGCCTACAGCAGTGAACCTCGCCATTCAACCGAGGTTCGCCTACAGCAGTGAACCTCGCCATTCAACCGAGGTTCGCCTACAGCAGTGAACCTCGCCATTCAACCGAGGTTCGCCTACAGCAGTGAACCTCGCCATTCAACCGAGGTTCGCCTATAGCAGTGAACCTCGCCATTCAACCGAGGTTCGCCTAAAGCAGTGAACCTCGATATTCGTACGAGGTTCGCCTATAATAGCGAAGCTCGCCATCCAACCAAAATGTATAAACACATCCAGCTGAGATTTGCCCACGCAGCGAAGCTCGTTACCCAACCGAAGCTTGCCCAAGTAGCGAACTTCGTCATTCGATCAAGGTTCAGCCAGCCAAGGAAGAGCGAAGCTCGTCATCTATCGAAGCTCGCCCTTGTAGCGGACCCAAAGGCCACGAAAGCCACAACAATCACGTGGGCTAAGTAGTGGACATCGGTTATACCCACGTCCATGCCAGTTAGCCCACGTTCCCACAATTCCAGCATGCCAGTTACATGCTAAAAGCCCTATAAATGGCGGTGAGTAGCCATTGGGCGGGACTTTTGGACGGTTGAGAAAATCTAGCACTTGCGCGCAAGAAAGATCGAGTTCTTCATCAATCATCAACTGCGTCGTTCTGATCGTCAACGGAAAGCGGATCTCTACGTGAGCATTGAGTGAAGCCTTCTTTCGCCACCAAGAACCCATATAAAAGAGAAGTCGAATTAATCTTCTCTTCCTCTGTAATCGAGAGGGTGTGATTGTAATTCTTTTTCAAAGTCAATCAAACAAAACTTTTTCGACTCTACAGAAGATGGCGACCACAGTGGGAGCAACCATTCATTCCGATGAACTGGTGATGGTGCAATCAGACAAAGTTGCAGTTGGAACCGAGGTTCAAACCTTGGTCCTTGAGTTTGATCAGAGTAAGTATGAGGAGTTCCTCTCCTCTGGGGCATCTAGCCCAGTGAAGACATGCAAGTGTCGACGAGTCTCATATGAGACTTCAGCCCCCGTGGCTCATGTTGAATCTCCTCGAGTGAACCTCGACAATCAGCCTCTGTCTCTCAACGACAAGGCTCCAAAAGTCAACCAGCGGGCTAAGAAATGGGTTGTTAAGCAATCCAAGTCCACTTCGGATACTAGCCAAGTTTTGGCTTCAGGCGAGCCTCGCTCTGCCTATGAGAAGACTGGACCTTCTAATGGTCCACTTTCGAGACGTGCCAGACAACGTCAGCGACAGAACCAAGCTCGCCGACGTGCTCGAGCTTTGGTCTCGTTGGACGGATTCCACTATCGTCCGAAGAAAATTGACGAACCTCGTCATCACCATGGGGTTCATTCAGAACAAGACGAAGGTCGTCTGGGTTGCGAACCTCGTCTCCAAGACGAACATCGCTCCTATTGCGAACCTTGTCTACAAGACGAACGTCGCCCCTGCTGCGAGCCTAGTCCAAGTGGCGAACCTCGTCTGCCTCGCCCAAGCGGCGAACCTCGCCTGCAACGTGAGGTCCCCTCAAGAAGGCACGAGCCTCGTCTAAGTGGCGAACCTCGCCAACAGCGTGAGGTCCCTTTGAAGGACGAGCCTCGTTTGAATGGCGAACCTCGCCAACAGCGTGAGGTCCCTCAAGAAGGCACGAGCCTCGTCTAAGTGGCGAACCTCGCCTGCAACGTGAGGTCCCTTTGAAGGACGAGCCTCGCTTGAATGGCGAACCTCGCCGTAACCAAAGGAGGCGGCAACCGCGCCAGGGTCGCCGAACTCGATTCAGAGAGCCTCTCTCATACGATGCTTGTTTTTCAGAGTCAACTGGGGGAACACCCACCTCTGATCTCCGTGATTATCTCACACGCAAACGTGACGCCAATCAAATGCAGTCTCATTGCTGTTGTGAGAAGCTCATCTCTGCGATGCGTGCACAATGTTCATCAACGCATCAGCCTTCAGTTTTTGAGCGATTGTCTGACCCGTCAACCAGACGAATGCGGTTCCACCCTAAAAAGCGAGCGGCCCGCGATAGTCATGGGGTGACTATTAACATGATTGGGAGAAGCAGGAGCAAGACCCCAACAGGCAGTCCTGAATCGTCTGGCTCTGAGTATTCCCCAGGGTTACGAGGCGTATTAATCAATGGTCAAGGCGCCTATCAAAGCACCCGTCTTCGTGTCGGAGCGGCAATCCCGTTTGACTATAGCCAATTGGCTTGGGGTACCCGTGAAGAATCCGAGAACTCTGGCATGGCCACATCTCAACCTTCAAACACTGATATAAGTGATCAAGCCAGCGTCCTCATGGCTGATAAAGAGGAAGAGATGGCAAAGAAGATCGAAGAGCAACAAGCTCTCATTGTTGCTCAACAAGAGTCCATCAGACGCTTAGAAGTAATGATGGAGAAGCTCGTCGGAGGTTCCAAATCGAAGCGAGAAGGCTATGAGGGGGATCATGATGTCCACTCAGTCATCCGAAGCGGAATCGAATCCGCGTATGAAAAAGCGAGATCATAAGTTACATGATTTCCAAAAGCAGTTGGATGCCCTTAAGCTCCAAGGGCGATCTAAAGAGCTGGGGGTGGCCAGGCCATATCCTATAGAATGGGATAATGTCTCATATCCTCCGAAATTCAAACCACTGGACCTCCTGCAGTTCGATGGCAAGGGTTCCCCTACCCAACACATTTACTACTTCCAGGCGCAAACTGGACACATAATGGGAAATGATCCCGTTGTGACTCGGTTGTTCATTGGCACCCTCAAGGGGGTTGCTTTTGAATGGTTTCGCAGATTAGAACCTGGGTCCATCACCTGTTGGAAGGACATGGAAAGGCTCTTCATGGCCAGATTCTTCGACGATGACACAGGAGTATCTATGGCAACCCTGCTAGCTCTAAAGCAGAGGAAGAAAGAGTCTGTAAGCAACTTTGTCAAGAGATTCAGGAACCAATCGCTGTGTGCCCGTGAGCAGATTTCCGAGGCCACTCTCATCCAGATGTGTCGGGACAATCTCTCCATCAACATTCTCGCCTAATATGGGCGCCGTCAGAGCTCGCCGTGGAAAGACTTAACCCGCCAAGGAGAACAAGTCGAGAGCTGCTCGCTGCATGGAGGTTGAAGAGTTATTTGAATTTCGAAAGTGACGATCAAGATAACTTGGTGGTGGCGACCGCCTCATCAAAACTCTTTTCAAGTAAGCCCTCGATGGCATCTCGCCGAAGCTCGCCAACGCGAACCGGGCTATGGGACCGATCGCAAGACTTGGCTACAATCGCCAAAGATGATCGTTGATGCTTATATGCATCAATTGCCGAGGACCAAAGATCCGATGGTAAATTTTAAAGAAGTACCGCCGTAGTCTTCTTTTACTAAGTTGTCATGTTAACAATCACCTCGATAACCAATTTTCTCTAAATTCTCTCGCCAATCCTCGTCAATAGGATGGCGGGACCCCAAAACTATCATGTTAGCAATTACCTCTGATAGTTCCCTCAAGATTTCCTCCGTCAATCCTCTCAAATAGAATGACGGGACCACTCCCACTGTCATGTTAATATTACACCTCTGGCAAATCAACTTACTAATCCTTTTCAATGGGATGGTGAGTCCTCAAAGTTGCCCCGATCGCAACAAATTTTTGTCGGGTTAACAATCACCTCTGACAAACTCCCCTTCCAATCCTTGTCAATAGGATGGCGGGTCCACATAACTGTCATGTTAACAATCACCTCTGATAGTCCGCGACCGTCATTCCCGCAAATGACGTTATCCAATCAAGTCGTCGTACCTCTATTCCCATCACAGTTGTTATACTTCCGAGTCACTGAACAACTAGATTCTTCTTGGTCATATGTCGTCATACTTCCGTGTCACTGAACGATTTGATCAATTCCACATTGTCATTTGGCAGTGGCCTACTAAGTGTTGTGCCGGTTTGTCAAATCACCACAAACGATATCTACTACCCTATCATAGTTGTTATACTTTTACGTCCCTGAACAACTTGATTGCTTCTTGATCGCGATCGTTATACTTTTATGTCACTGAACGATTCGATCATTTCTGAATAGTGGCCTACCATGCGATGTGCCTCTATTTCAACCATAGTCGTTATACTCCCATGTCCCTGAACGACTCAGCTACCCCCACAGAGTCATTTCCTAAATGACTTTGTTCGTAATCACTGTTGTTATACTCTCACGTCACTGAACAACTTGATTGCTCTTTGATCGCGATCGTTATACTTTTATATCACCGAACGATTTGATCATTTCCACATGATGGCCTACCAGGCTATTTGCCCTTATCTTTTAATCCAACGCCTTGAACGGCTAAGGATAGAGGGGAGATTTTAGCACTAAGCCTAAAAGAAACTCCTCGCAAACTCACCATACTAAGGGGAAAAGTATGGCTAGCCCGATTCAAACGGTAATCGGTAAAGGCACATCAAATCCGTTGATAGCTGGGGGTTTGCTAAAAATCCCAGAAGGCGATCATTAGCTGCAGGTGAAGAATTCAAATTTGCCGAGCTCGTTGGAAGGTTCCTCGCACCGTTTGAGTGGTGATCGTGTTGCAAGTCTTCATATCCAAAGTGTTCCAGACTCCATTCAACCACATTCAGGTCTGAAAACTTTGGAGGGGGTTTTGTAGGCAATAAAAATTGCCTTAATCCCTACACAGCAACTCGAATGAGCGTAAGAGCTTAGGGTCCATCCGAAAGTGAAGTCGCCCGCCTAAAGGTTAAATTCACCGAATGCTTGACTTTACAAAATAGACAAAAGTGCTGATATCTCTTGAACCGGGAGGAATTGGGCAAAATGACCGGAGCAATCGGTTCGCCTCGCCGAGATGGTCGATTTCCATATATAATTCGGCCCAATTCGACGCACGGTTTGAAAGTTACGACTGTTTCGGGCGTACCGAGGCTCGCCAAGCGCCGAGGCTCGACATTCGACGAGGCTCGCCAAGCGCCGAGGCTCGACATTCAACCGAGGTTCGCCTACAGCGAGAACCTCGACATTCAACCGAGGTTCGCCTATAGCAGTGAACCTCGCCATTCAACCGAGGTTCGCCTATAGCAGTGAACCTCGCCATTCAACCGAGGTTCGCCTATAGCAGTGAACCTCGCCATTCAACCGAGGTTCGCCTATAGCAGTGAACCTCGCCATTCAACCGAGGTTCGCCTATAGCAGTGAACCTCGCCATTCAACCGAGGTTCGCCTACAGCGAGAACCTCGACATTCAACCGAGGTTCGCTTATAATAGCGGCTCGCCATCCAACCAAAATGTATAAACACATCCGGTGAGATTTGCCCACGCAATAACCTCGTTACTCCAACCGGCTTGCCCAAGTAGCGAACCGTCATTCGATCAAGGTTCACCACCAAGGAAGAGCGGCTTCGTCATCTATCGGCTTCGCCCTTGTAGCGGACCCAAAGGCCACGAAAGTCACAACAATCACGTGGGCTAAGTAGTGGACATCGGTTATACCCACGCCCATGCCGCTAGCCCACGTTCCCACAATTCCAAAGATGCCGGTTACATGCTAAAAGCCCTATAAATGGCGGTGAGTAGCCATTGGGCTGGGGACTTTTGGACGGTTGAGAAAATCTAGCACTTGCGCGCAAGAAAGATCGAGTTCTTCATCAATCATCAACTGCGTCGTTCTGATCGTCAACGGAAAGCGGATCTCTACGTGAGCATTGAGTGAAGCCTTCTTTCGCCACTAAGAACCCATATAAAAGAGAAGTCGAATTAATCTTCTCTTCCTCTGTAATCGAGAGGGTGTGATTGTAATTCTTTTTCAAAGTCAATCAAACAAAACTTTTTCGACTCTACATGTGTTAGTATATGTGGGGGTATAATGGGGTATTCTACCTAATTCCGTCATATTTAACAGTCATTAATAACACCACCTAACACGAGGGACGGATTGACAAGAAAACTGAAGATTTAAGGGGCTAATAAGCAAATAATGAGATTTGAGGGACTATTTGGTAATTAATGATGATGTAAGGGACCGATATGCAATTAACCCCAAAAAAAAGTGGAACGTAAGCAGAGTGGATAATTAGCAGGTATTTTGTGAAATTTACCCTTTTTTCTATAGCTGATCTAGGTCCAAACGACTGCGCTATATCGTTATCTTACTTTCGCGTTTTGCGTGTTTTCTTTTGGGATACATGTGAGAATTTTTTCAGCGTGAAGAGTGCAGCAGCGCAGACCTCAATGCGTCAGCGTGAAACCAACAATTTTCTAAAGGCTAAATTGCACTCCAATAGAATGAAGTTTGTCAGCTTTGTCACTTACATAAGTTGTCTTGTATGACAGAAAAATATTAACTTATTAAAAAATTGACACATTATTATTAATGTTTTGTAAACGACTAAAAATTTTCACCAAGTATTTCTGTATAATATTTATACGCTAATTTTAGAGTTTTGAATTATTAATATATATTAAATTTACTATTATATCAACCATAATTTTTTAAACTTATATTAATTTTATTTTAAAACATAGTTGGGATATTACTAATAATAAATTTAATAAATATTAATGATTAGAAATGTATAAAATTAACATGTTAGTGTTTATATGAGAATATTTAGATGAAAATTTTCATGTTTGCATGATCGAGGTACTAACTTGTCAAAATTTTAGCAACTTATAGTATTTTTACGTCATAGAAATACAACTTATAGTATAAGTGACAGAGCAAGGAAACTCTATGGGATTTTAATGCAATTTGGCCTTTTTATAAAGAGTTAATTTTACACAACCCTCTGATCTTTGGATTTTTTTTCAATATAATCTCCTAAACTTTGCCCATCTCACATAACCCCTAAACTTTGGGATTCTTACAAACACCCCTGAAATTTAACATTTTCTGACTGCACCTCTACCTGTAATTTACTAATAAATGAAATATATTTGAGAGGAAAAATCCCAAATTCTGTCATTTATACCCCCACAACCCACCAAAAAATTAGACTCAGTTCTTAAGTAATTTTTATTTATTTATAAATTACATGTAAGGAAATCCGGTAAAAAGTTCAGAGTTTAGGGAGTTATGTAAAAACCCCAAAAGTTTCAGGGCTTTTCCAAAATTAACCATTTTAACCTTAAAAATTGTCCAAATGTGACATATGTCTATGAACTTGGATTTGTTAATTGAATCATTTGTGAGAATTATTCATTAAGTAGTTTAGTGAGTAAAACATAAATGATATTTTCTGTAAAAATATAGTTTATAAAACCCTCTAACAATTAATGATAGTTTTGTAAAATTTAATTTTCATATAATTAAGCTATTTCAAGCTTTGGTTTATAATCGAAGCAATGACTATTTTAGATTGTAACTATTCAATGGTTTGCCCATAAACCAAAAGATATATTCTTTCTTATTGTTTTTAAATTTTCAATGGTATTACTCTCTTTCAATGAACATTTTAAACCTAATCATCATTCGAGGTTGTCTTATATATTTACCAAAACCTATATATGGAGTTAATTATATAATAAAACCAGTTCATTTAAACTTCTATGACATGATATGTCTGGGAACTGCAATTTGATTAGAAAAAGAGTGAATTTTACCTCGCGTACGTGTGCAGTTCATAGACACAAAACTAGCATATTTGTTTATTTACCAATTAGTTTATAATAATAGATTCATCATATATTTCTTCCCGTTCTAATATAATCATATATTTCTTCCCATTCTAATATAATATTCTCTCACATATAATTAGCTTTTTCCCGATTCCACGAGCAATCACATGAAAGTGGAAGGTTACGTTGTTCCACCAACTATTTTTATTTAAATATTTTTAATATTTAATTGCATAATTATTCTGTCAAGAACATGGTTTTGATGCATATATCTCATATAATATTACCAATCACATTTAATTAAATGTTAAATTATCTGAAATATTGTGTCAGTTGAGGCATCAATGACATTTTTTGGGCCATCTACAAATGTTTCCACTCTGTTTGACCATTGAATAAGGACCCCTACCGCACTACTTAGCTGATCAGTACTTATTCTAACAAATTTATCTAAACTTTTTGGTAACTTTAGATAAGAGATTAAGTGGAACAATAATCGGATCATGATTAATTCTAGTTTGACAAATGGTCAGATCATAATTTGACTAGGTTTTATTAGGTAAATTCTCCAATAATCCGGTCAATATTCTTCCAAGGCCCTCTGCAAACCTAATCTGGATTTGACTAGTTTTCAATTAGTCCAATTGACCTTAAAGTTACATGGCGAATAACCTCTTGTACGCAAATAAGGATTTGTTGGATCTGAGATGCAAGTCTAGAGGGGGGTTGAATAGGGTTGCTACCATTTTTTTGAATATACAGCCGGAAAGATAAAATAAAAGTGATCAATGATAATTAACCACAAATAACAACCAATCAAGAACATGCAAGATTTTATAATGATTTGGATAACAATCCTACTTCCACTCTTCCTTCTCCCGAAGGGGCTTCCTCACTATGCAAAGAGTTTTTTTGAATCACAAACCGATTCAGTAGGTACACAAGACCGCACCCTGGAATCTACCTAAAACCAATCGTCTAACCTAACTCTCCACAATGAGTAAACACCTAGCCCTAGCTACTCCCAACCCTCAATTCTAACCGGCTTGAGTATACCGTAAAAACAAGTTTGAAACAAAACCAAACAACCAGAATTTAAGCTTAGAAAATATAAAAGATCTTACAGCCCTTTTGTTAAACAAACCGTCCTTCGATGAATATAAGCGATGCTAGATGAAGAAATAGTGTGAATGATGAATCCAAGGCAACTTTCTTCACTGAAACAATCTGAAGATGTTGTGCACGACGAATAAGAGTTTATCGAGGCTCTGGGGGTCAAATCCTTCAATGTAACATTTCACAAATCCGAACACTAGAACTCTCCTATTCTTTCTCTCTTTTTCAATGATATAAAGCCCCCAATAGGTCAGGAAAGAGATATCTTAAGTTTGGTAGAGATTAAAGATATATAAAATAACGAACGGCTATAATTAAATCTGAAAATATGCAAACAACCGACTTTACAATAGATGGTGTCCTCAACCATCAGCGGTGTTGAGGCTCCATTGATGATCGAGAGAATCATCGATGATACAAAAGTTTTTGGAGTAAAAATCAATGATGATGCACATTTACCATCGATGAGCTCAACCTAGCATCAATGAGTCACTGTAGACCATCGATAGTGAAGAGGCCGAAATCAGCTTTTGAGTTGATTTCACGTTGTTTCGCCTCGTACACTTCTTATTCCTGTATTTACCTATACTATATTGTCTCAAACAAATATATGTACCGAATGAGAGTTTGTTATTACTCAAAAAATAGTTATTCTATGGACTTTATCCTAACAATCTCCCCCTTTTGCTAATAACAAACTTGAAATTTAAAATACCGAAATACACACATATTTGAGATAAATAAGCAGCAATAAGAAGCACAAAAACACTCCCATGCAAAAAACAAATGACATGCAAAGCTCCCCCTATATTCATGCATTCATGAAAAGTGTAATCAAGACCACGTATTGTAAAAACTCCCCCTAAAATAATACATCGAGTGTTTTAAAAATTTAAAAAGATCAAAACATGAAACCACTTAGATAAAAACTCACTCATGCACAAAATCATTAAATTTTACCTGACTCTCCCCCTTTTATTATTAGCAAAGTAAAAAACACACCAATAGATATATTGCAAAAAAGAGAAATTCAGAAAAAAAAAGTCATCCAAAAGGTGCACTGGAGAGAAAAGCACACTGGTTCACACAAAAATTAATAGAAAAATAGCACAAGAGATTAAAATTTAATTTTAAAATACATGAATATAAGAGAAAAACATGTCGAAAAGGACACACAAAAGATTAAATATTAGTGTAAAGTGTGTGAAACAAATAGTAAAAAGACTTATACTTATTTATTGGACAAAATTTGGTATATCAAAGTGAATATTGAGCAATAATAAGACTTGAACTATCTCAACCTTAGAGACCAAGGACCAAAGTGTCGCCCTATCACCTCAATCATATAGGATTTACGAGAAAAAACGATATTGTTTGGCAGATGATTTACAACATCTCTAAATATAAAATATATTTACTACATGATGACTATCCTTTGCAATATGCACAAACTCAAATCCATGAGTGTGGATCTTTGACCTTATTTAACGAATACACTCAATTTTTCATGAATTTCATAAGAGTGTAGATCTTTGATCATCTTTTAGCGAATACACTCTTATTGTTTGATTGATATTTATAACAAATACACTTTTGTACATATAAAGATAAAGAATTGTGCATTAGCCAGGTCAAAATAAGCTAAAAACTTGATATAACCAAAAATCTATAAATCAAATATAAGACTCTCTACCACTATTTCACATCACAAAACACGATAAGTATAGAAATAGGTATGTGAAATTGCTGCGTGAAATATCTCACGTAAATAACGTTTCATGTAATCATCTTTTGATCATTGTGTGCAAAATACATACATATAATATGAAAAACCATATGTGAACTTGTGTGACACAATCAAGCCTTTATACCTAAAAGATAATATTATTTGAACCAATCTTGTAAAAGCATATACATAGGCATGTCAAAAGTTTTTTAAAGAAAATAAAAAGAAAGAAAGAGAAATTTTATTTTGTTTTTGAAAAAAATCTAAAAATAACCCTATAAATAAAAAGAGAAATAAATAAAAAATCTAAAAATATGTACATGCAACATGAAGGGTTATAAAATATACATTTACTTATCCCTTTGAAGATTTGCTAAACAATCATTTATGCAAGTTGTGCATTTGTAATAAATCTTCGTTTGCATAATGAGACCCTCTTTGCATGTATCAACAATTTCTCATCACATTCTTCCTCTTGCTTATGCTAAGAAACAAATTCTTATCTTTTCAGTATGCCTTGAGCAACCAGAATGGATGTTGCCTTGCTCCTTAGCCTTCCCGCACACTTACAGAAAAATAAAAATGTGTAACCTAAGTATCCATATAGGTTCGTGTTGGTTAGGAGTTATACATTTAGATATCCAAATTTGCTTAACGGTTTTAACTCTATATTGCATGTGATAATTCATTAAAATATGACCCATTCTACCATATTGTAGAGAATGAGAGAAGGTAAAGTTCTTATTTCATTTAACCCTAACCTCTCTCAAATAAAGATTAGGAGGATATTATAAAATAGATATGAGATAAAATTATATCCAATCACATTTCACAATATCTCAACAATATTCATAATATTTTCTAAATCTAAATACCAATAATATCTAACACTTCCCTCAAGTGAAGCATGTATTACTATATATGTCTAGCTTGTTATAAATTAAAATAAAATAGCTAATTACAAGGATAATGTCATCTTTATTCGAAATACTTAAAGATGTTAGCAATTTGAAAAATGTAGCCACAACCAATAGAAATCCTAGGCGGGTAAGCCAGTAGAAAAAATTCTAAGCAGGTACACCAGTAGAAATAACATCTAAAGAGAACCGCTATCGTGACATATAACTAACAAAGATGCCGAAGAGTGAATATTAACTCAGATTACTATTCATCACATCGGCAGTAACCTCAATGAATAGTAGATGCCTACTTTTTTTTATTTAGATTATTTTGTGGAGGGTGGTTGATAAGATGTAGAAAATAATGATGCTGAAGTTATTGTTGATGTTGTTGAAGCCGTCGATGCCATCAAAGTCGCCGAGGAGAGTATGAAGGTCATGCAAAACCCCCTCGACGGCCTTGAGATCTAAAAAGATGGGAGAAGTTGCTAGGATCAAGTAGGCTCTAATACCACGTAAAGAATGAGAGAAGACAAAGTTCTTAGGCCATGTTTGAATTGGGTACTATTTTTAAGTAAGTTCTTAGGCCATGTTTGAATTGGGTACTATTTTAAGTAAGTTCTTAGGCCATGTTTGAATTGGATACTATTTTAAGTTAATAAGCCTTTATCCATTAAAAAAAAATAGTGAAGCGTTTGGTTCAAAACTTTTGGGGGGATTAAGTGTAACTATTTAGTCTTTTAAAATAAAATAGTTTAGAGATTTTGAACTAAACAAAGGTGGGGAGGGTCTCGGGACTATTTACCACTTTGGATTAGATCTAAAAAGACCTTCTTACCCCTTGCCTTTTCTAAAAATTATATCTTTAATTATTCCCCTTAATTGCTACCGTCATCTGAGGGCAAAGGAAAACAAATCACAGATATTGTTGAGAGAGGCAGAGTCACTGTTTTATTTTCATCCTAACGTTAAAGTAAACATGTTATGATTATCCTATTCTTACATCTCAATTATGTTGCATTTGTTTAATGACATGTTGTCATTTCCCCATAGAAAATAATTATGCCAGCAAACATAATAATAGTGATTTATACTAGATTGAGCAAAACATTATAGTTTGAGTCTGAATAATAGTGATTTGCCGATAAAAATTATAGTTTGAACCTGAACAATAATGATTTGCCTAATGACAAAAATTTATAGTTTGAATCTGAATAATTGTGATTTGTCAATTGACTAAATTTTAAAACTGTGATTTACCTATTGACCAAACTTTATAGTCCAGATTTTCTTTTCACTAATTTGACAATGACCACAATCAACATAGTTGGTATGCAGAGGGTATTGTGGACATTTACTATTTATCTTAACTTCGGTACCCCTTATAATAACAAATTCCAAATATGGCAAATGTATTAGAGGTGTTAATAGCAAATTGAACCAAACAAATTATTAAAAATTTAACTTCGCTATAGTCTTTTGGATTATTATATCTCTAGACTATAGCGAAGTTAAATTAGTCTCCAGATAATACATGTTTCTAATCCAAACATGACCTTATTTCATTTAACCCTAACCTCTCTTAAATAGAGATTAGGAGGATATTATAAAATAAGTATTAGATAAAATTCTATCGAATCACATCTCACAATATCTCATAATATTTCCTAAATCTAAATACCAATAATATCTAACACCTACCATCGATGAATCACTGTAGACCATCGATGGTGAGGAGCCTGAAATCAGCTTTTGAGCTGATTTTCGTGTCGTTTCGCCTCATATACTTCTTTTTTTTTAAAGTAAGAAACAGGTTGAGATACCCTGTTCATATATCAATAGCACCAAAATACTAACTTAACCTAGAATCGAATAGTCTGAGGGAAGAAAAGATCAAACAATTCATACCTAAGAATAGGGAGAGGACCATAGCCGTCACCTATTACTAAGGCCATAGATGTTTGATCTAACCTTAAACTCAAACTAAACCGTTTTAAAAAAGCTAGGCAAAAGAATTTACAGTGTTGGGAGCTATTCCAAAACTCATACTTACATCACAACCAAAATAAAAGTTAATGCAGTAGGTAACCCCAAGATAAATACAAAAGAAAACGGTCTAAACTGGCAGGCTTCTCAGAAGTTGTCATCAACCCGAGCCATGACATGAGAGGATGAATCATCTTGTAGCAGCAGTTGAGCATTCCCCCTTTTCTCCACTAACTCTTGAACAGTGGCAGCTCTCTTTGATGTGAGATTACCTATCCATAATAGTATGAAATGGGTAATATTAGAAGCCAAACAACGAGGAGAGACACCAGTCTTGTTGAATGTTAGATTGTTCCTTGCCCTCCATAAGCACAAGCATAATGATGAAAAAAATAATAAACCATAGGATTCTAGCATCTTTTTTCACCAAAAAAGAACCATATGATTCCACAATATCACTGAAATCTTGCAGTAAGGAAGATATCTGAAGAAAAGGCAAGAAGAAGGACCAAACCATCTTCACAAAAGAGCACTGTAAGAATAGGTGTTCATCATTTTCAAGGGCCTCATTGCATAGTAAACAAGTGGTATCTCCAGTCCATCCCTTATCCATAAGAGTTATCTTAGTATTGAGTTTCCTCTTTAAAAGAAGCTAAAGGAAAATTTTCGCTTTCATAGGGGTGATTGATTTCCAACTAAAACTGAATCTATTGAAAGGAATGCCGAGCCATTTAGGAAGGTATATGTAGTTTTAACAGTAAGGTGCCTGAAGGATGATATGACCACCATACCACATCTTTTCCACTATTAGGATGGATATTAAGATTAGAGAGATAATCTCTAAGAGCAGAGACTTCTTTTCTCTCATTGTTGGTAATAGGTCTTCTAATCAATGGATGTCATCTCCAAAGATTGTTATGGAAGATACCCTGAGATCTAACACTGATATTTGTCGAGAGGGAGAGATTGTAAGCCAAAGGATATAAAGATACTGGGGTGTTTGGACCCGTCCATTTATCCTCCTAGAATCTTATACGAGAACCTTCACCTAAATTCCATTGAACTAAACTCTTTAAAGCTTGACTGCTAAAGAAAACATCCCGCCAGAATTTAGAAGCTGATGGACCTGGTGGTGTGCAACTAGGATTTGGATAATCAGATGAGTACAAAGAATTGAGAACTTTACCCAAAAAAGACTCATTTTGAATCACCTTCCACATCTATTTGGAGATAAGAGCAAAATTGAAGTCATGAAGATTAATGAAGCCCATACCCCCTTCCCTTTTTGGTTTACAAACCATACTCCATTTGACTAAGGATTTATAAGGAGAGTTTGTTTCCTTACCACCCCATAAGAAATTCCTTCTAATCCTGTCCATTGCCTTGATAAGCCATATAGATAATTTAAAAAAGGACAGATAATATAAGAAAAGAAAAGTTAAGACTGAGTTGATTAGAGTCAAACGACCTCCAATAGAAAGTTGCTTACTTTTCCACATAGAAAGTCTCTTAAAAAATTTATCTAATAGAGGCTGCCAGTCTTGCTTGCTTAGAGAACCCTTTTTCATAGGAATGACAAGATATTTAAAGGGAGAAGGGGGGGTTGCATGAGCATAATTGAGGGTGTTAGCAAAGAGGGCCCCTTTGGTAGATGATTTTCTAAAGTAAAATAAGTTGGTTTTTGCATAATTTATGCCTAGACAAGATATGTCTTCATTCATATAAAGGATAGATTTAAGAACAGTAAAGTTAGAGGTTGAGGCTCTACACATGATGATTGTGTCATCAGCAAATTGGAGGGAGTGAATGTTGCTTAGCTCACATTTTAGGTGCAGCTCAGAAAGATCCCCACATTCAATGTTGGAGGTGAGCATTTTGTTGAGGACATCAACAACTAGAATGAAGAGCATAGGTGAGAGAGGGTCACCCTGCTTCAAACCCCTAGAGCAATTGAAATAATTAGTGGGAGTACCATTCACCAGAATGGCAGACTTAGAAGAGTGAAGAATTTCTCTTATCCATTGACACCATTTTGTGCCAAAACCCCTAGCAACTCAAGGACAAAAGACCAACTGATGCAATCAAAAGCCTTCATGAAATCAATTTTGATTATACAAATTTCCTTACGTTTAGAGGAACAAGAATGAAGAAGTTCATGTGCAATAGCACAAGAATCCAAAGTTGATTTACCACTTTGAAATGCAGATTGGACTGGATCAACTAAGGAGGGCAAAAAAGGAGAGAGCTTGTTAGCTAGAACTTTGGTGAAGATTTTGAACAACCCATTTAAGAGACTAATTGGTCTAAAGTCTTTAACATGATAAACTCCTTTAATTTTAGGGATAAGAGAGATAAGAGAAAAGTTAATACTGTGAAGGGGTGAAGCATCTCTATAAAGAGCATTAAAAATAGAGAAAATATCATCTTTGATGATCTCCCAAAACTCTTGGTAAAAAAGGATAGAAAAATCATCTGGTCCAAGATATTTGTCAGGGTGTAAACCTAAAACTGTAGACCTGATTTCTTCATGAGAAAAAATTCTATCAAGACTGTGGAGGCCTTGAACAGGGTTTGGATATAGGTGAGACCAGTCCAAATTAAAAGAAGACTATCTTTTGGCAGAGAACAGGGTATGGAAAAAGTTAAAGAAATATTTTTGTTTACCATCTTCAGAGGAAACAATTTGATCATCTAGGATGATATTGGGGATGAAATTCTTTCTTCTGTTGAAGGAAGCAGATTTGTGAAAAAATAAGGTGTTGTTATCCCCTCCTTCAACCATGTAATCCTAGATCTTTGGCGCCAAATTTTTTTCTCTTGTTTGGCTATATCAACAAGTTTTGACCTAAGATCTTTCCTAGTAGAGACTTCTGAATTAAGAGGTCTATTGTCTTGCAAAGAGTCCAGAGATTGAATAGAGGATAGGAGCATCTTTTTGGAAATTTGGATTGAACCCAGAACATGCTTTCTCCACCACTTGATTCTTGTCTTAAGAAGATTAAGTTTGAATTTGAAAGCAGCAACTGAGTTTCCTTGGTAAGAGAAGGATGACCAATAAGTTTGAATGAAGTCCTTGAAGGATGGGTGGGTAAGCCAGACTTTCTCAAATCTGAATGGAGGTTTGAGGATAGGACCTCCTGAATCCAAAATGATGGGGGAATGGTCAGAGCAAGATACTGAAAAAACATATTGAATCAAGGTAGAAAAGAAAGATTCAAAAGCTACATTGATGAGGAACCTGTCAAGCTTAGCAAGACTGGGGTTATCCCTCATATTATATTAGATGAATTGCCTGCAACTAAGAGGTAGATCCATAAAGAAAAGAGAATCAACTAACGCTTTAAAGGAATTTATTTCTCTAATGGAACTAGATCTACCCTTTCTTTCCCTTAAACTAAGAGTCACATTAAAATCACCAAAGAGCACCCAAGGCAATGGAAAGATAGAATTAATTCTTTTAAGCTCCCACCAGAAAACCTCCCTCTCCTCTCTCTCACAAGGGCCATAGACAGAGGTAGTCACAAATTTCTAATTGGAAACCTTGTGGTAAAGCAAAGCAGATAAGGAAAAAATCCCAATGTAGGAATCAACACACTCGTAGAGTTTATCATTCCATCCTAAAAGCACCCCACCTCTAGACTCATCAGCATCTAAATTAAGCCAAGAATTAATTCTTTAGCCACCCAGAGCTTTAAGGATTCTAGTTTTCACAGAGTTAAGTTTAGATTCTGGTGAATCCACTATATCAACACCAGAAATAAGATACAGTCTTTGACTAATTTTCTCTTAACAGGATTGTTAAGTCCTCTAACATTCCAGGAACCAATCTTCATAAATAACCAAGCAAAAGACCAACCCAACCAAGATCTAAAAACTTCCGCAGAATATTAAGAAATCTGCTTGGTTCTCTCTACTTCTAGAGCTTTTAGGTCACTAAGAGCCTCTTTAGATAGAAGTTCTTGGACACCACAATTAGCAATAATAGAAGAAAGCGATTCTTGAGATAAATAATTAATTGGCATAAATGGAGTAGAAGAAGAGCTTGACTGGCCCTTTTTGTGCAAAGGAGGAAGGGTCTTGCATGATCCAGCCATAAATCTATGGTAAGGCTTGTGGTAGAGAGAAAGGGGAGCTAGACAACGTCTTCTCATTCGTGAAGGCCTCTTGAAAACAGGTGGCTGAGCTGAGGAGGACAGAGCATCTATAGACATTCTTGCAGAGGGTTCTGGGGTGGACTTGGAGCTCTTCTAGGCTGAGGAAGGATCGCAATTAGTTCGGCCTTTACTGGGGCCTTCATATGGTCCAAGTTTGAGCTCAGAGTAAAAGGCATCCTAGTTAGCTCTTGGTAAAATTACACTTTTACCATACACAACTACCTCTATCATATCAAGAAAATTGAAAACGGGGAAACTGTTGACCTTCTCCTGTGATTTCATAGGGATATCTGATTCCGTAACAACTTCCTCCTTTCCCGCTAAATTTGAATGCTGGACAATTCCCTTTTTGCCCTTCACATCGATCTCTGGTGGCTGTTTCGGTGGAGGTGTGTCCGAGGAGAGAGGCCGATGAACTTCTGAATTCCAATCCAGTCCTAAACCAAGAAGATCCTTCCAAGTGAACTGGATAGAAGAGTCCCCTTCGTTCAAGAGGAACTGTGATCCTTTCTTAGTTTTGAGAGCCTCTTCTGAGATGGGCTTGCTGTGAAATTCAATGTGGTCCTTCCCTTCTATTAGCAAAACGCTAACAGGGGAGATGTAGCGAAAGGGGATAGACTTGGGAATGTCCTTGCGGCATTTTGCTTTAAGAAGGACTTTGCGGATATCGATTTCCTTCATAAACATTACATTTCTAGAGCATGCATAAACCTCACCGAAATCCTTAAGTAAGGCAGAGATGAATTCACTGTCCCACAGATGAAGAGGGAGGCCTGATAACTTGATCCAAAAAAGTTCTGGCTTGGGGAAGACTAGAAATCCTTTGGTTTCCATCCATTTGTTGAAAGTGCCACCAAAGGAACCCATGTCAATGTAGCCCATAAGAATAGCTTGATCTCTGAGTTCAAGGGAGGGATATTCAATCATGTATTTTCCAGACTCTGAGTGAAGGATCTGAAAGTTCCATTCTTTAACATTGAAACAATATTCTAGCATTTCCTTGAGCTCTGGGATGGATGGAGAACCCACACCCAAGGATAGAATTCCAAAGGATGACAGCTTAGAAATCTTATCTTTGATAGAGGGTGGCGTGTGGATAAGGGGGATAGTGGTGCGGTGAGGGTAGACCAAAGGAGGAGACAAGGCAGAAGGACACGTATAGGAGGTATGCCCCACTTCCTTGCACTTGAAACATCTAAAAGAACCGAGGGTGCAAGATTTCGCCATGTGGTTAAGATCCCCACAAAAGAAACACCTTTTAGGTTTTGGAGGAGAAGAGACATGATGATCTGCCCTAGATCTTGCCGCTCGTTTCATATTGACTACTGTAGTGCAGCCTAGTTCAGGAGGTGGTGGTTTGCCAGAAGGGAGAGGGAGAAGACCTTTATCCTTGTCGTAGATCGACAGAGGGCGTTTGAAGAGATCAGCGAAGGATGTGAAAGGTTTTAGGGTGGTGGAGACTGGGATTGGGTTTTTTAGTGAAAAGGAGGCAAAGGGTTTCGGAGTGGAGGCGGCGAAGGGATGCAGAGGTTGATGGTTTGGGTGTGACAACTCAGTCCCACGTGGCTGAGGATGTGGCTGAAAGGATGAGAGAGGTTTTTTAATGGAGATTTCTCCATTAATGATTCTTACTTGCCTCCTAAGGGAGAGAGTCGCCCCTCCTGATCGCCACCATTCTACTCTTGGAAAGAGAGCTTACAAGATATGCCTCGTATACTTCTTATTCTTATATTTACCTGTACTATATCACCTCAAACAAATATTAGTACCAAATGAGAATTTGTTATTACTCAAATAAGAACTATTGTATGAACTTCGTCCTAATAGGATTGATTTACAATTTGATTGGTTGGTTTACTAGTAATATGGATGGACTTACTATAACATTTTAGGCTTTCATCTCGCGAATCTAACATATTGCTTATTTTCATATCAGGAAGTATGAATTGTGTGTATAGCTTTGAAAAGTATGGAATTAGCAAGTTAGAAGTACTATGTTATGCTCTATGTTGCTCGAAGTTTATCATTTTTAATATTTACTTTGAGAACAAATATATAGTATCTGACAGTACAAGTTTAATTAGAAGGACAATAAGACGAGACATATACAAATACTCATGCATATACACATATGGTAAACATTCCTCAGGATTTAATTTTGGGCTTTTTACCTACATATCCCATCCAATCTATCTTATTTGCATACATGACCATTATAGTAGCCAAATTGACCTTATATTTTCATAGATTGAACTTAAAAATAAAATAAAACTTCGTTACATTGTATCATTGCATTTCGTGCTTCTTGCTCTATAACTTTGAATCTATGATGAAAAATGTACGCCTTCGTTTCACATGAGAATATTCGTATGTTTTCTATCTCCTTATTGATTGGATGTTTCGTGCACAAGAGCAAAAAGGGCCGACACCTTCGTACCACTTGGTTCGTCTTTAGCTAGACAGTCCCTGTTCCATCCCCCTAGATTCTTGCAGCATGTTGCATGACATGATGATTGTCTAGAGAATTTCAAGTCAGTAATTTGTTGGAGAAATACTTGATTTGTTGGATTTGATGACGTCAAAGTTAAATGTTTTAGTCAATATTGAGGTCTAATAGGGAGTTTCCTTACTTTTGGTTAAATTTAACAAAACTATCATCACCTAGGAGAATTCCTACACAAAAATACTATGAATTAGACTTTTTTATTGTATAATACTAGCAGAGTTCTTATGAAGCAAAGTTGTAGCTAAATTGCATGTTTTGTGTCAATCAAAGAGATCTTACTGTAGTTGTCGTCAAAAAAGAGAAAAACGCTAGCGTGGGAATGTGTTTTTTCCTTTTTTTTTTCATAAAGTGGAGAAATTCCCTGGAAAATTTGCATACTCTTAAATACATTACGCAAGATGATATGTTGAAATCAATTAAAAAATGGTAATGGTGAAGCAGAAAATCTTTCAAATAAAGGAATGAAAAAATAAAGAAAATATTTATATAGCTAATCAAAATGCCAGATAGCGATAGTTTATGATGACTTCATAATTTGTCAGCTTCTCGTTATTTTCGATAAATCCCAACTATCTAGGACTATTCTGAAGGGACAATTCTCATGTAGTGTTTCCTCACAAGAGACAGCTAAATTTTCTTCTAGTCCTTTCTCACAATGAAAGATTGAGCCCTCCCATGACTTGGAAAGAACCTGAATATTTGCAGATTAAAGAGCAAAAAAGGGTACTCTTTTTTGGCCCCATGAGTTTGTTTTCTAGCTATTTTGGAATCTCTATGTACAGGTATTGATGATTGGCCAATTGAATTTGCTAATTAGTTTTCAACTGTATATTTAGTCAATACTCCAAACTTGGATGTATCCAGATTCCTATCAGCCTCCCCTCAAATCTCATTGTAGAATTTTGCCACTATAGTACCAACCTCGTAGGTTTGTCCGAAAACTAGGTGAAAACTAGGTGAAGTGTGATTTTACTAAACTTATTGGTTACTAAGTTATTTATAAAAATTTTCTATGCGTCAAATGCCTTGTCCAAAGAAACTTTTTTTTTTTTGTTTTTTTAAACTTCACCCCTTCATATATAAGGATTTGCCAATAGGGCTGGTTTCGGTTCGGATACAGTTCGGACATGACACTTATCATATACATATCCGCTTTCTGAAAATGGATATGCATGAATACAGATATGATTTTCCTTTGGTGAGAAAAAAACATAACCATATCCGTAAAAATAAGAAGTGGATGTTGTTCGGATATTGGAGAGACGGATACAGTATGGTTGCATATATGAATCGGATACTTAGCAAACAGATATGCATCAGACATAAGATAAGATTTGTATATTAATTACTCTAATTTGCATCAAGGAGATAAACTATAACTTAAAAATTGTAATGTATTGCCTACTATCGGTTTTAAAGTAATGTACAATATCTAATACAACCATGATAATTCAATTCTCAAATAGTCATAATCCCAAGGCATTACTCAATGGCAAAGTTTTGTTAATCATCATTTTGTGTGTTAATTTCACATTCCCCCTCTTTTCCCCACCCTCGCGAACTTTATGGGTTAATTTCATAAAACCCTCCTAAACTTTCGGAGGTGTTGCACATAACCCTCCTAAACTTTGTTTAACCCCCCTGAACTATTGGGTGTCTCACAAAACCCCATTGAAATTTAGCTTATCTCACCAAACCCCACTGCCTATAATTTATAATAACTAAAATGTCTTTGAATTTTCTAAACTTTATCACATGTCATTTAAAGACAACATACTTCTTCCCCTAAAGTTTGAGTTTTTTCCTTTGAAGAAAATTTTAGTTATTTGCAAATTACAGGCAGGGGTTTAAGTGAGATAAGCTGAAGTTCTGTTCTCTCGAACCCCACTATCTGTGGTGATTCGAGCTACAAGTGGGGAAAATAGGGGGCAATTTTGTAATTGCCCCTCCCCATTTGCGGCTCAGAACTGTCTGAGATGACTCTTATTAAGATAAGCTAAAGTTTAGAGAGTTTTTGTGAGACACCACATAATTCAAGGGGGTTAAATGAGATAAATAAAGTTTAGGGGGTTATGTGCAACACACCCCAAAGTTGAAGGGGGTTTTGTGAAATGAAGCCTTAATAAAATAAATCAAATTATATATATATATATATATATATATATATATGAGAAAAATATAGGAACTTGGTACTAAGCATAAATTTTATGCTTGGTAGTGAGGTGGCCCATTCCTATCCACTCTCTAACCCATGTGAATGTGGTTGTAGGCGTTGAAAATTGCCTAAGACCCCGACATAGCTCGTGACAGTGAGTGGTCAATCGACAAGCCATTCGATAACGTGGCGACGATAAATTGACAATCGACGAGCCGTCCGACGACGTATCGACAAATCGTCAAATGGCAAGCGAGTCGACGAGACGATGAAGCCTGGCGAATCGGCGAGGCGTCAAGTCGGCAAGTCGAGGCGCCGCGAAGCAAGTCGGCGTCAAGCCGACATATCGATGAAGCGTATGAAGCAAGTGTGAGTCGACGATACGCTCGAGTCGACGAAGCGACGAATCGTGTGCAAACAATGGGATAAACCCAACTCCGAAGCAACGAATCGCGTGCGATGGGCCGCGTGCAAGCGACGGAATAAATCCAAACCGCGAAGCCTCAAATCAAGCTCGGAAAATAGCCGGAGAAAAGCCACAGGGAGGCTCGGCCAAATGCCAAGACACCAAGTGGTGTCTCGGTGGCAGACACGATGGTGTCACCGGCGAACACCTAGAGGTGTCTCGGGTCAGCCGAGACACCTAGGTTTGTTGGGCTTTTTGCCCAGTTTCGACCCGTATCCGCTTTCAAATCCTATAAATACAAGGTGGAGGTCTCATTTGCACGGATCTGAAAATTTTTGAGAAGTCGAAGCTCTGCCAAATTGCCTTCTCATCTCAGATCTAAATACGGGAGCGACGACCATTCTTCCTCGACACCAGATCCAGATCTCGGCGAACTCCATAGGGCTATTATTCTCCTTCGTGAGATAATCCCCAGGGCTATTATCCTCCTTCGTGAGATAATCCCCTCAAAGAGATCGAATCTCAGATCTACACGCATTTCCTCCGCGTTTCCTCAGGATCAAAACTTCATTTTTGATCCCGAGAAGAGCTTTGATTTCGCTTGGTCGATCTCATTTGCTTGGGCTATTATTTCCTTCGTGAAATAATCTCCTTTACCGTGTAGATCTCACATCGGATCAGATCACGCGGCGGTCCACGGACGGAAAAGAAGTCCCGGCATAAGCAAAGACACCCACGCAAGCGAGGATTTGATAAACGGATCACGCGTTTGTTTTGGTGAAAGAAAGTTATAATTTTTATTCGATTTTCATTGTAATCGGGTCTTATAAAAAGACTTAGTTTTATTTTTGAATTCGTTTATAATTACATAAAGGTTTAACAAATTCAAGCAATGACAATCATCCCGACTTTCACCGCGAACAGTAGTCCCCCATTTGAATGAGTGGATAGGAACGTGTCACCTCACTACAACCACAAAAACTTGTGCTTGGTACCAAGTTCCTTTATATATATATATATATATATATATATATATATATATATATATATATATATATATATATATATATATATATATATATATATATATATATATATATGTTGATGTATGAAATCACACAGTCACTAAACTCTGCTGGGTTAGTTTTTAATTGAATGGAGTCCACCTTCTCTTCTAATATCCGGTGATGGTGTCAGACTGGGGGTTCACCTACGGCAGAGAAAGAACCTGTGCAAGGATGGAGTTGGGATCTCCGGTGGTCCCTCCGACGGTCAAGTTAGTATATGAAGAAGATGATCCAGTGAAGGAACAGAAATTCACTGAGAAAAAGAGATTTCCTTTGGTTCGTTGAACAATTTGCTATTTATACCTAGGGTAGGAGGGTATTTTCGTCTCTTCAACTGGTGAGAAAACTATCAATCGAGTCAGCTCATCCCTCCACGTGTTGATTAACGACTGGACAGATATTTTTCATTGTTGGCCACGGCGGCTCGCCCTTACAGGTGTCAAGCGATGGGATGACTTAAGATTTAGGGCTGTTACTTCGCCATTAATGAGTTCATTAATGAGATGGGATTGGCGACGCCCGCAGCCGGATTAATCCGAGGTGCCTTAAATACTGTGAGAGATGGAGATATTAAGGAGCTGACAATGCATTTAATGCGATGTTGACGCATTGTCGGGATCAGATATCATGTAACTGTCGTTTAGATTGAGGGAGCCATTTTGAATGAGGAGGATGGGGGTCGAGGTTGAGCGACCGACTTGCGCCGTCTTCCGAGTTGTTCGTGAGGATAGTTGATTGAAGGGACGACTAACACCGCTTTTCGCGTCGTCCACGAAAATGGATAGCTGAAGGGATGACTAACACCGCCTTTCGCGTCGTCTATGAAGATGGATAGCTGAAGGGATGACTAACACAACATTTCGCGTCGTCCACGAAGATGGATAGCTGAAGGGACGACTAACACCGCCTTTCGCGTCGTCCACGAAGATAGCCTGTCAATTTGGATGGTCGGACCATGTAGAGGAAGCGACTCGTTCATTCGGCTCGACCGACAAGTTTGGATTGCCTAAAGCGTATGGGGTTTTCTCTTCTAATCAGGAATTAGCGGTTATGACCATAACAGTTGACCCCTTTCATTTGGAGTCGGTTGGAAACGAGTGCAAATGAAATAAATATCCTGGTTCTGGTCGGGCGGGAGTGAATTCGGGAAAAGTCTCGACGGTTCTGGTGATGGCACGCGGCTGATGTCAGCGAACAGTTTTTGGGCTGCTGACGTTTCATTTTTCTGGGCGCCGTTGGAGGCGAAATGGGCGGTTTCTCGATTTTTGAGACGACGCTTCGGGTTCTAAGTTTTACTCTTGACCGTTGCTTGGCCGTTGATCGTAAGCCGATCTATCGCTTGTGGGCCCCTCTATAAGTACAAGAAACGAAGAGAGGATAAGCTCTATTCTCTACATCTCTCTGAAGGAATCTCCGGCGATCTCTCGGCCATCAATACAAGCATTCTCCATGGATTCTGATCGTCGAAAGCAACTAGATGAGTTCCGCTCCAAAGTGACTCAGGCTCAGATGCGTCTTCTTCATTCAAAGTTTGATATCCCCAAGGGATTCAAACTGGAAGCGCCGGCAGTGTCAACACCGATGTACTGTCATGGCGAGGGGAGAGCCCCCCTCTACATTAAACATCTGGAATGGGGTCTGTGGTTGCCGCTGCACCCGTTTCTCCGCAGGGTGTTCGAAGCCTTGGGTGTGTCCCCTATGCAGATGAAGCCCAACTCCATCGCCACATTGGTAAGCTTCACCGTCATTTACTGTTGGTTGGGGATTCGGTCCAAGTTGACTGTGCCGAGTCATCTGGTCGGCGTAACTGTTCAGAAATCGCCCCATTACCACCTTCAGGAGACAGGAGAATTTAAGATTGTTCTCGAGCTCCCTAAATCGAATAAAGGGTGGAAGGACTGATTCATCTGGATAATGGGGGACGACTCTAATTTGGGGTGTTCGAGTTGGCCCGAGATAAGAAGAGAGGCTTTGGAGCCGAAGCCTTTGTCGGCGGAAGATCAACGAGAATTGGGGCAAATTCTCAAATACACGGGACCAAGAACAATGTATGCTCTGCTTAATAACTCGGTCTTGCGAGTTTTTGGGATTTCATCCGTTCTCCCTGGTACTCATGACCAGTCGAGAGCTCATACCATAACTTTTGGAGGCGTGCTCGGTGAGATAGCTGCCACGTGGTCGGCTTCAGACGAAGAGCTCGATGAGGAGATCCCTGAGAGAATGATGACTCGGCAAGCTAAACGGCAGTCGAGTAGCGGGAGGCGTACTGTTCGAGAGAGTAGGTTGAGGTGCTGATCACGAGTCATGAGGGGGCAACCATGCGCGCCCTCGGCGGCTCAGCTTTGAAGGACTTCAGCGAAGAAGGCGAGTCCACGGACCGAGGCGAGGCGGTTAGGAAAGTGAGGCGAACCCCTTGGAGCCGGGATCATCCGAGTCAGAGGAGAGGGATGACTTCCGGTCGACTGAGAATGTGTCTAACATTGCTACAGAGGCGACTCTTGGCGAAGCCGGAGCGATCGAGGTGAAAGTTTTGGTTCTCGTCGACGGCCAGAAGCGGAACATGGCAAGGAGCCAGTCGGAGGTCAAAAGACGGGGTTTGTCCCAGTGGGATGACCCTCTCCATATTACATGGCGGAGTCCGAGGTTGGGGTTTGGGACAAGGCGAGTGACTCATTAATAGGGACGCTCCCTCCTGTTGACTGCTATGAGGGAGAACCCAACGCAGAGTACTGGTATGATCCCGCTAATCATTTAGATGTTCGCTCGTCGGTGCTCCAATCCCGATATATGCAGGCCAAGGCCGTACAACAGTTTAGCCTTCCTGAAGATAAGAAGTTTTTGAAGAGAATTCCATATGTGGGTCTACACGTGATTCTTCGAAGTTACTTGACTCGAGGGTGTTTAGTGGGGGAGGAAATATACAGTCGGCTGGCTGAGGGTCATCGCGCTTATGAACAACTTTGTAAGAAGCACATAGCCTCAGGGGTCAGCGAAAATGATGAGCTCAACCACATTGTCAAGGAACTTTCTGCCAAGCAAGCCGAGCTCAATGACTGGCTTCGAGAGATGGAAGTGAAGGAGCACACAATTGCGGAGCTTAAGTCGGTCAATGTACAGTTGTCAGCAGAAGTCCGACAGTTAAAGCAGAGGCCTCAGAGCAGTAATGAGGGCTTGGGATCCCTCAATGAGGCTTTGAGAGAGCGAGACTTGGCTGTGACGCAAGCAGCTCTCGAGAAGCAAGTCGCTTAGCATGCTAAGGCGCGATTAGAAGAAGAGTTGTCATCTAAGCAGAAGCTGTTAGACGAATGTGTTCAGCTCAAGGAGTCTGTACGCGAGGCAGAGGGCAAGGTCGGATACTTGGAATCCGATGATTACCGGTCAGTAGTCATCACAAAGAGTCGGCCTGTCATCATTGAGGAGTTTCGCCACAGCTCGATGGGGAAGATCGAGGTGGCATTGGCCTGCAAGGCGGGTAGTGACTTTGTGGTGAAGCAACTTCTTGCCGAATATCAAGAGGTCGGCTCAAGTATCCTCCGAGCATAGCTAATAATGTAAGCCTCCTCACCAGGTTTGAGGAAGCGGGAGCAGGTTATGATGTAGGTGGGGACTGTAGGCAATAAAAATTGCCTTAATCCCTGCACAGCAACTCGGAATGAGCAAAAGAGCTTAAGGGTCCATCTGAGTGAAGTCAGGTCCGCCTAAAGGTTAAGTTCACCTGAATACTTGACTTTACAAAATAGACAAAAGTGCTGGTATCTCTCAAACCGGAAGAAATTGAGCAAAATGACTGGAGCAAACTGAACCCTTCGGGTTGGTTTGGTTGGCTCCGTCTCGTCGAGATAGTCGATTTTCATATGTGATTCGTCCAATTCCGACATACGGTTTGAAAGTTACGACCCGTTCTTCATAGCATATGAGGAAGGTCGCAAAGCTGCGAGGCTCCCCATTAAAAGAGGAGGTTAAGCCAGCGTGAGCTCGACATTCAACCGAGGTTCGCCAAGTAGCTTAAACTCTCCATTCGACGAGGTTCGCCAAGTAGCTAAGCCCTTCATTCGAGCGAGGTTCGCCAAGCGTGAAGCTCTTCACTCAACCGAGGTTCGCCAAGTAGCGAAGCCCTTCATTGAGCGAGGTTCGCCAGCGTGAAGCTCTTCATTCGAGCGAGGTTCGCCAGCGGTGAAGCTCTCCACTCAACCGAGGTTCACCTACGGCGGTGAATCTCGACATTAAACCGAGGCTAGACCGGTGCAAGCTTCAAAGCGAGACTTGCTCAAGAGGCGAGACTCGACCTCAATACGAGGTTCGCACGTGGGGGGAAGTTCGATCTCAACACGAGGTTCACACGTGAAACGAAGCTCAACAGTCATATGATGAGGTTCGCCCACAACAGAGGTTTGACGAGGTTCGCCCACAACAGTAGTTTGACGAGGCTCGCCTACAACATCAAAGTTTGACGAGGCTCGCCCGCGGCATCAATGGCTGGCGAGGTTAAGCCCACAGCGATGGTTTGGCGGTGGCCCACAACATCAAAATTTGACGAGGCTCGCCCACAACATCAAAGTTTGACGAGGCTCGCCCGCAGCATCAAAGTTTGATGAGGTTCGCCAAGTAGCGAAGCCCTTCATTCGAGCGAGGTTCGCCAAGCGTGAAGCTCTTCATTCGAGCGAGGTTCGCCAAGCGTGAAGCTCTTCATTGAGCGAGGTTCGCCAAGCGTGAAGCTCTTCATTCGACGAGGTTCGCCAGCGTTCTGCGGCGGCTCCGGCGTCGCGTAGCGACTCCCTCGTTCCTTTGTAGCGGTAGGCGTTTTCTTGTAGCAAACACGAGGCTATTTTTAGAACGCGGACCTCGCGTTTGGCTGGTTAAAAAACACGATCTTAACAGTTCCAAAACGTTTTTGGCACGATCGGAGGGCCATTAACCCTCATTGAGGAGTGATAATAGAGTCGATTACACCTTAAACCCTATAAATAGGCTGGCTTCGGCGAAAGGGGAGGAAGAGAAAAAAAGTCAGAGAAGACCTTTTGGGAAATTAAACACTTGCGCAGGAGAGAGATCAGGAACCTCATCAGCAACCTCTAGATCATTCGCAGCTTTGATCTGATCGTCAACGGGAAGCAATCTCGACTTGAGCATCGAGTGAAGCATCCTCTCGCCACCAAGAACCCATACAAAAGAGAAGTCAAATCAATCTTCTCTTCCTCTGTAATCGAGAGAATTTGATTGTAACACATTCATTCAATCAATAAACATTTTTTCGACCCTACAGGGACGAAGCCGAGGAGGGATCAGGGGAAGAGGCAGAGTTATCGGCCGACTGCTCGTCTGATGGGACCGGCTAGGGCGTTGGCGAGGGTTCGAGTGGGAGAAAAAGCGACGAGATAGTGTGTGACCTCCCTTCGACTCCTTCTCCGACTACGAATGTCTCGTTGCCTCTTACTCCTTGAGCCGACATGGATCTCTCGTAGTTTAGGTTTACGATATCAGCTACACTATGTAACATGTGTCTTATTCATTTTCAAAGATATAAATAAAAGTCCTTTTCGCTATCTGAATTGATTTTAAGATTTTCTTTGTTATTATCTGTGGTATGCTAGTAGCCCGAACAACTCGACGAGTTGAGCGACATGGTTTCATTGCTCGGTGGGTTTTCCAGCTTTTCTAGTTTGAATGAATTCATAGAAGTAGTTCATTAATTTGGAGTCGATTTCCCAAGGACTTGGGTTTTTTCCTATTTGTTTGTTCGTTGGGTCGACCAGTCAAGGTCGGTTGGCCCCCAAGCCATAGGTAAGCTTGATTTCCAAGACGTGGTTGGAAGGAGTCACTGTAGGAGAAAGGGTATGACATTAGCAGTACTTTTACCGTTAGCGTCGCTTCAATTTCTGAGCGAAACGACGTGGGGTATTAAAGGCGGTTGGCGTTTCGATTTCCATAAGGCGGTTCAGATTCAAGAAATCAATCTTGACTGTCGATCTTGGAATTGATAGTTCATCTAAAAGCCGCCACGTGGGCCCTCTGGATGCCTATATATATACTTATTCTCTATTGAGAACTCTCTTTATGCCTCCTGAAAAATTTATTTCCTCCTTTTCCATCTTTTTGAATTTCAAACTCATCGCCATGGCTGCTTCTTCTTCTGCTCCAGTTGATAGGATCGGTTTGCTTAATTCTTGGCACACGAAGATGAAGGAAGAAGAATTGGAGGGTCTATACGAGAGGTATGATCTTCCAGCAGAGTTCAAGCTGTCCTTGCTGGAGAGAAGTAGCGTCGTTCATGAGCATGGCGCCGATAAAGCGCCGCTGTATACAGTCCATATGGAGTATGGGTTACGGCTTCCCCTTCCTCAGTTCATGAGAAGGGTTTGCGAGCGGTTGGGCATCTCCCCAATGCAGCTCACACCCAACGCCATAGCAACAATTATGGTATTTTTGGTGATATGCCACCGAGTAGGGGTCGAACCAACCTTGCAGCTGTTCAGCCACTTGATCACAGTGAAGGTGACCAAGAAAGACGCTCACTTCTTCTTTGGGTATGTGGGCAGCAAGCTAGTCAACATCCCCGACTCCAATAAAGATTGGAAGGAGAGATTTGTTTGGGTCTTCGGAGCCGACCCAATCCTGGCTTGTCGATCGTGGCCGGAGATCGAAAAGAAAAAGTTGAAATCTCTCCCACTCTCGGCCAATGAAAAACAGGATCTAGAGAAGATCCGACAATATTCTAGGTCTCGGGAGATCCACAATTTATTCGACAACACCTCCTTGAGGACAGCAGGGTTGTCATTTGTTCAACCGACAGAGGCCGACAGGGAAGAGGAAAAAGAGCTGCTTAAGGCTGTTCCGAAGCAGACTAGGGATCCTAAATGCGGGGCTCCTAGTTTGACAAAAACTGTGGAGTCGCAGCTGCCCTAAAAGAAGGCGAGGGGAGGAGGATTGTCGGCAGAAGAGGAGCGACATGTTAAACAAAACTTCGACCAGATGGCCTCTTTGCTGAAGAGGAAGGCCTCTGCTCCTCAAGCCAACAAGCTGAAGCAGAAGAAGAGGAAGATGAAGAAGTCGACCCTTAAGGAGACGCCCGAAGGGTCCGTCCCCGAGTTAGTCGGGTTGGCTTTGGAGAAGTTACCTGTCGCACCGACCGAAGATGGCCCTGTCACGCCGACCAGAGCCGGCAATGTAGATGAGTCTTCTCCGGGCCCGGGAGAAGATTTTGGTCAGCGGGAGCAGGAGGCTCCCCCCGCCGACACGGAGATCCCTTTAGAATAGGCCGGGGTCGCTATTATCCCCGAGTCGACTCGAAGGCCGGGTAAAGAGTCGGCCGTCTCGGACGAATCGGCACCGGGGGTATCTCCTCCATGTTCGCTTGAGAGTTCAAGCTTTCAGCTTCCTTTCTTTCATCGGGTTACCGAGATTGGCGGTTCAAGGTGGAAAGAACTTCGAACTTTCCTTATCGGTGAGTTATGGGAGGGGTATGCGTCCAAGGAGGAGCCCCCCGAGGATGATAGGTTTGTCCCCAGCCGCTTCCTTGATAAGGAAGGCTCAGTGTTTCTATCGCGAAGGGATCAACTTGCCGCTGCCGAACAGTTTTCACTCCCGAGGGACGCGGAGTTACTGAGGGAGGTGCCTTCGACTGGCTTGAGGCTGGCCCTCCAGAGTTACCAAATTCGAGGGGCCCTGATTGGGGAGGAGCTTTTCAACCGTCTCGCCTATGTGATGCGAGTTAACGATGAGCTGTCGAAGAAGCTCGCTCAAGAGAAGGAAGGTCGAGAAGAGGCTGAGAAGAGGGCAGCCGTTCTTGAGACGGAGAAGGAAGGGGTAGAAGCCAAGTGGCGTAGTGAGTTGGAGGTGAAGCAATCTGCGATTGTTAATCTTCATACTCACATCTCAAAGCAGACGGACACCATAAAGAAGCTGAAAGACGATGTGGCTAAACTTGAGAAGAAGGTCGAAGGCTCCAAATGGGAGATTTCGGAGTGGAAGGAGCAAGTGGAGCAGTTGAAGAATCAAGTTGAGGCCGAAAAGCGCGAAAAATTGTCGGCTGAGGAGAGTCTCCACTCCGAACAACTCGCCCTCCAAAGCTGCCTTAGCTGATGTCCGATCCATTGAGACCTATCTCGACTTCGTTATGTCAGAGGAGGGAAAGAGGGAGACTATTGAGGCCTATCAGCATGGGCCAATGGGGAAGGTCGAGTTGTCGCTGGCCGTCAAGGCCGACTTTGATTACCTGAAGGCCCAGCTTCCCCCCGATGTTCCTCCACCTTCGGGCCCTATCTACCCCCCCCCGAGTACAGAGTTGTCTGCCCATCCTGCAGGGTCTTGAGGAGAGGGGAGCAGGAGTGAAGCTGGACGCCGAGGAGAGCGGCAATGACGATGATGAGGATGAGGGTGAAGACGGCAATGAGGATGAGGACGGTAATGATGATGAGGGGGACAACGGCAATGGTGGTGGCCGTAGTTAGGGTTACTTAGGCACTTTTTAGGTGTCTAGTTCTTTTGTACTTTTGTTTGGTCGAAAAGACCATTGTATATTTGTCGACATTGTTAACTTATAAATGAAAATTTTTATTTTACACTTCTTTGTGTCGAGCACTCCAAACTTTATTCAGCTTGTTTTCTTTCATCTGATTAGCATGTAGTGTCAATTGTGACTCAGATTCATGCGTATTATTCACCATAATATGGGAAATAATAAACGATTTCGTTTTTACCGAATACTTGAATCCATGTCGGCCAAAAGGCCTAATGAATTGAGTCGGTCAATAGAACAAAGTGAGTATAATTTGTGTCTAAACGAGCCATAGCCGAGAATCCTATTTTTTTTATTGTGGATGTTAAGACGACCCGTAGGTTAGGTACTTAGGACTTATGTGGCGCCTGGGTCTTTTTTGACATGGCCGACCTCTATTTTTTAGGCAAAGAGTAAGCCTATTTTTAGGAGTCGGCCCCAGTGGGAGTGGCGACCTGGCAATTAACAACCCGTAGGTTGGGTGCCTAGGACTTACGTGGCGCCTAGGTCTTTTTCGGCATGGCCGACCTTTATTTTTTAGACAAAGAGTAAGTCTATTTTTGGGAGTCGGCCCCCAGTGGGAGCGGCGACCTGGTAATTGACAACCCGTAGGTTGGGCGCCTAGGACTTACGTGGCGCCTAGGTATTTTTCAGCATGACCGACCTCTATTTTTTAGGCACAGAGTAAGCCTATTTTTGAGAGTCGGTCCCAGTGAGAGCGGCGACCTGACCATTGACAACCCGTAGGTTGGGTGTCTAGGACTTACGTGGCGCCTAGGTCTTTTTCGACATGACCGACCTGTATTTTTTAGGCAAGGAGTAAGTCTATTTTTGGGAGTCGGCCCTAGTGGGAGCGGCGACCTGGCAATTGACAACCCGTAGGTTGGGTGCCTAGGACTTACGTGGCGCCTAGGTCTTTTTCGAACCGGCCCAAGCGTGGGCGATGACTCGACAATGCCGAAGGATGAGAGACACTTTAATGTTGTCCTATTGTGGCGAGCAGATACGAATGTCTCAACTTGGCTTAGTGAGGTTGGGCAATCCGATTCGACTTAACGTGTGGGGTGCGTCTTCTTAATTGAGCGTGTCAGATTGCCTATCACGGCTGGGAGAGAAGGGTTCCTTGACTCATTTTGACGAGAAGGGTTCCTTGACTCAGCCTAGCCGGAAGGGGATCCTGAACTCGGGTTCAACCAAGAAATTTTCCCGCCTTGTCAAGTGAGATTGGGTTGTCACAACTCGTTTTTAGCAAGAAGGACATTTTCGACCTGTCGTGATGAACGAAGCACTGTCCAATAGCAACTAAGTCATTAAGACGCTCCTCGCATAATATAAGAGAGACAATCATAGTTAGGGGCAAAGGTCTATTTATATTGAAATATCTTGAGTAAGATTTACAATGCAAAAGTCATTGAAAGAACTTCCTAAGGTGCTCGATGTTCCACGGATGTTGTAGTATCCTTCCATCTGGGCTTCTAAGCCGGTAAGTGCCTGGTCGCAATTCTTTAAGGACGGTGTATGGTCCGCCCCACGGTGGGTGCCAAACTGTTGATGTATGAAATCACGCAGTCACTAAACTCTGCTGGGTTAGTTTTTAATTGAATGGAGTCCGCCTTCTCTTCTAATATCCGGTGATGGTGTCAGACTGGGGGTTCACCTACGGCAGAGAAAGAACCTGTGGAAGGATGGAGTTGGGATCTTCGGTGGTCCCTCCGACGGTCAAGTCAGTATATGAAGAAGATGATCCAGTGAAGGAACAGAAATTCACTGAGAAAAAGAGATTTCCTTTGGTTCGTTGAACAGTTTGCTATTTATACCTAGGGTAGGAGGGTATTTTCGTCTCTTCAATTGGTGAGAAAACTATCAATCGAGTCAGCTCATCCCTCCACGTGTTGATTAATGACTGGACAGATATTTTTCATTGTCGGTCACGGCAGCTCGCCCCTACAGGTGTCAAGCGATGGGATGACTTAAGATTTAGGGCTGTTACTTCGCCATTAATGAGTTCATTAATGAGATGGGATTGGCGACGCCCGCAGCCGGATTAATTGGAGGTGCCTTAAATACTGTGAGAGATGGAGATATTAAGGAGCTGACAATGCATTTAATGCGATGTTGACGTGTTGTCGGGATCAGATATCATGCAACCGTCGTTTAGATTGAGGGAGCCACTTTGAATGAGGAGGATGGGGGTCGAGGTTGAGCGACCGACTTGCGCCGTCTTCCGAGTTGTTCGTGAGGATAGTTGATTGAAGGGACGACTAACACCGCTTTTCGCGTCGTCCACGAAGATGGATAGCTGAAGGGATGACTAACACCGCCTTTCGCGTCGTCCACGAAGATAGCCGGTCAATTTGGATGGTCGGACCATGTAGAGGAAGCGACTCGTTCATTTGGCTCGGCCGGCAAGTTTGGATTGCCTAAAGCGTATGGGGTTTTCTCTTCTAATCAGGAATTAGTGGTTATGACCATAACAATATATATATATATATATATATATATATATATATATATATATATATATATATATATATATATATATATATATATATATATATATATATATATATATATATATATATATATATAAATGAGCCACCTCATATCCATCATTCCTATATATATATATATATATATATATATATATATATATATATATATATATATATATATATATATATATATATATATATATATATATATATATATATATATATATATATATATATATATATGGGTTGGTTCCAATGAGAACCCAAATAAATGTGAGAACTAAGAACCCAATATCAACCATCCATCATACAAAACCAGAGGCTGAGATTCTGTCAAAATCAAGGTGGCAGAATTATAATTAAATAGACATTAGAAACTAAAATAAGGGTAAAAAGATAAAAAGCATAGGTACGAAAATCATAAAAATGCCGAAAATCGCTCGCTCTCTCCGCCAAAATCACTTAGCCAAAACACAACGAATCGCCACAGAATAAACAATAAGCACAAGAATGACGAATTAAAGTGCAAATTGTCAACAACACATGAAGAAAAGAGGTATTTTTGGATTTTTTATACGGAATCCCTAAAAACTGATATTTTGGCGAAATCGCGAACTTAAGTAGTTAAAATTAATGAAAATAGATTAATCGACTATGTTTAATGTCTTTAAAACGCGTTTCAAAAGGGTTTTTTTTCTGGGTTTGTAATTTTTTTAAAAAAATCGCATGCATGTATATATTTGAGTATTCGTTTATTAGTCATTTGAATTTTTGGTATTTGGTTGATGTTTTGACATAATCTCAATGTATATTGTGTATATGTATTAATGGGCAAGTTATAATATGTGATTCAGAACACTAATTATGTGATTCTATAGATTTTACAGTCTAATTTTTGTAAATTAGATTACCTTATTATGCAAATTAGTTCATTGATTACGTAAATTAATCAAGGTGATTCTGCTTTTGTAAACTTGGTGATTCTGTTAATCTATTCTAATTGAATGGACTTAGAAAATTGAACCGATGTTGTTAGATCATACATGAGATTCGTAATTTATTAGGAGATTCTGTAAAAATACTATGAGATTTTAAAATTAAAGAGATTCCATAACTTATACTACATGATTACGTAATAATAACTAAATGATTCTCTATATATAATAATATGATTCTCAGATTTTTAAATAGATTAATACATTAGTTATTTAGAACATAGATTCTGTAAACATTCACAATAGATTCAAAAAATTGATAAAGATTCGTAACATAACAACATTGATAATAAGATTGTGTAACATAACAATAACATTGATAGCACACAATATTTAACAACAACATCGGCGAAAATCAAGGTGATTCTATAAAAATCATAAGTGATTTTGTTAAAAATAAAATGTGATTACGTATATTCAAGCACAAAAGCGCTTTCGACTAAGACAACAACGAAAAAAAAATAAATCAAAATAAAAGGATAAAAGCGCATGATTACATATACTTGAATCTCGCTTTCCATGACAACACGGATAAACAAAAATTATTGATTTGTTGAATCGAAACTTGATGATATGCAACAATTGTGAATGACAGGAAAAATGATAAAAAGATGAAAAATTAGACGAAATTGATAGAGTTTAATTTAAGAGTAGAATGGTTGAAGATTAGGCGAAATTGATAGAGTTTAATTTAAGAGTAGAATGGTTGAAGATTAGACGAAATTGATAGAGTTTAATTTAAGAGTAGAATGGTTGAAGATTAGACGAAATTGATAGAGTTTAATTTAAGAGTAGAATGGTTGAAGATTAGGCGAAATTGATAGAGTTTAATTTAAGAGTAGAATGGTTGAAGATTAGGCGAAATTGATAGAGTTTAATTTAAGAGTAGAATGGTTGAAGATTAGGCGAAATTGATAGAGTTTAATTTAAGAGTAGAATGGTTGAAGATTAGACGAAATTGATAGAGTTTAATTTAAGAGTAGAATGGTTGAAGATTAGGCGAAATTGATAGAGTTTAATTTAAGAGTAGAATGGTTGAAGATTAGACGAAATTGATAGAGTTTAATTTAAGAGTAGAATGGTTGAAGATTAGGCGAAATTGATAGAGTTTAATTTAAGAGTAGAATGGTTGAAGATTAGACGAAATTGATAGAGTTTAATTTAAGAGTAGAATGGTTGAAGATTAGACGAAATTGATAGAGTTTAATTTAAGAGTAGAATGGTTGAAGATTAGACGAAATTGATAAGGAAGAAGGTTAAGCTTAGTTAGAAAAGAAAAAATTGCCTATAATGTAACTAATCCTATGACCGTGTTCTTTAGTTGAATTTTTAAATTTAATAGAGTTTAAACACAACCGCTGATTGGTTAAAGATCTAAGGGTAGAGATTTGGTTCTTAGTTCTCATATTTGTGAGGAGTTCTCATTTGATCCAACCCATATATATATATATATATATATATATATATATATATATATATATATATATATATATATATATATATATATATATATATATATATATATATATATATATATATATATATATATATATATATATATATATATATCCACATTTACGGATTGGATAGGATATATCCGGACCATTTAGCACCCCTACATGCCAACGAATCAATATGCAACTAATCATGACCGCCGAGCTTATTATTGTAGGGCACATGCTCTTTGATGTCAAAATACCCCGTTAGCCCAAAATACATCAACTATCCTATATGAATGCAAGGAAATTCTAAGTAGGAGAGAGAGGTTGACAAGTGCCAATTAGGTGGCCGACATGATGAGCTTAGGGTCTTAGCCACCACGTAAATGGGGAGATTCTCGTTAAGATCCAATAACATCAAATCAAACTAACTAGAAAAAGGGGATGAACTTGGGAGGAAAGTAGTGGGTGATCCTCTTTATGCCAAGGGGACGTCTTATAACCTTTGCTTACGGCATGGCCTCCTCACCTACAAAGGATAAAGTGGGTACCTAAAGTAGAAACCCCACACAAGGAAATCACTAGCACGAGGGGGAGAAAAGGAACAAAAGAACGAAAAGAAGAAACAAATCCTGCACTTTATAGAATATCATTTAAGAGAATAATATTTATCAGATATGAGAAGATTTTCCTATATACAACGATATCAAAGAATATCTATCTAAGTATTGTAGATTGAGTTAAATAATAAATAAAATGAACTTATGTATTCACTCGTTGAGATTTAATTACACCATCGATATGAAAGAATTTCCTCATATGATACACGACACTCGTTATTTTCATCATATGAGAAGAGTCTTTATCAAATATCATATATGAAAAAATGTAGAGGACAACATATAACAAATATCGATGTATATACTACTAATATTTATTAGCCTAATCATTATTGTCTAGCAGTGCATTTGTGACTATTTTGATAAGATGATTGTGTGCTATAAGATTGGTAACCATGCTCTCATTTCTCCCTGTATAATATTCTACACATGATCCTCTATGGTATTGCTCCCACTAGCAGGAGCTTATTATAGCATAGGTTGCTTGTTAATTGCTTGAAAGTTGAAACCTTCTTGATAAAATAATAAAAAGTAAATCAAGACCTTTTATATATATATATATATATATATATATATATATATATATATATATATATATATATATATATATATATATATCCACATTTACGGATTGGATAGGATATATCCGGACCATTTAGCACCCCTACATGCCAACGAATCAATATGCAACTAATCATGACCGCCGAGCTTATTATTGTAGGGCACATGCTCTTTGATGTCAAAATACCCCGTTAGCCCAAAATACATCAACTATCCTATATGAATGCAAGGAAATTCTAAGTAGGAGAGAGAGGTTGACAAGTGCCAATTAGGTGGCCGACATGATGAGCTTAGGGTCTTAGCCACCACGTAAATGGGGAGATTCTCGTTAAGATCCAATAACATCAAATCAAACTAACTAGAAAAAGGGGATGAACTTGGGAGGAAAGTAGTGGGTGATCCTCTTTATGCCAAGGGGACGTCTTATAACCTTTGCTTACGGCATGGCCTCCTCACCTACAAAGGATAAAGTGGGTACCTAAAGTAGAAACCCCACACAAGGAAATCACTAGCACGAGGGGGAGAAAAGGAACAAAAGAACGAAAAGAAGAAACAAATCCTGCACTTTATAGAATATCATTTAAGAGAATAATATTTATCAGATATGAGAAGATTTTCCTATATACAACGATATCAAAGAATATCTATCTAAGTATTGTAGATTGAGTTAAATAATAAATAAAATGAACTTATGTATTCACTCGTTGAGATTTAATTACACCATCGTATATGAAAGAATTTCCTCATATGATACACGACACTCGTTATTTTCATCATATGAGAAGAGTCTTTATCAAATATCATATATGAAAAAATGTAGAGGACAACATATAACAAATATCGATGTATATACTACTAATATTTATTAGCCTAATCATTATTGTCTAGCAGTGCATTTGTGACTATTTTGATAAGATGATTGTGTGCTATAAGATTGGTAACCATGCTCTCATTTCTCCCTGTATAATATTCTACACATGATCCTCTATGGTATTGCTCCCACTAGCAGGAGCTTATTATAGCATAGGTTGCTTGTTAATTAAGCTTGAAAGTTGAAACCTTCTTGATAAAATAATAAAAAGTAAATCAAGACCTTTTATATATGTAAAAGAGCAATGTATGTATTAATTTCCCATATGTTCCTAAAAAAAGTGACTGACCTTCTTTAGGGCATGGCTTCCTAACATGCAAAGAGCCTAAGCGGGCGCCTAAGCTACAACCCCACACATGGAGATCACAAGCATGGGCCCAATGTCGGATTTGCAACTATCATTAACTTAGCTTAATTGTAGATTATATTATTTGTATTAAGGGGATCATGTGGAATGATTCTTTGAAATATTCTCTTTAGCTGGTCAAGCTTCTTTAGTTATCTTCTTATGATTAAGGGTAGTGCATTTGTTGATTAATGGAGCGATGTGGGGTTGATTACTAATCCTTTTCTCATTATTACTAGTATAATGCATGTGCTTTGCACGTGAACGTACATGTTTTAAGTTTTGAAAGTTTTATTGAATAGTAAAACTATGTGTTAATAAATAAAATTGTATAATAAGATTGCTTAAAAGAAATATATGAATTAATTATTATTGTATAGTTATTGTAATTGAATGTTTTTCTTATAATGCTCGCCAGTGTTAACCTTTTTTAAATAAGTCCCCAAATCTCAAATTGTTCTTAAATAAAACTGTTAATTTTATAAGTTCTCTTAAATATGCCCTCCAACTTGAAAGTTGTTAATTTAACTCTAAATTAACTAAGCTACATTTATCTTGCTAGCTTTTTAGTAATGTTCCTAGATAGTTACACTTGATACGATACCTACAATATATTGCAATAGTTACTTCTCATTATAATTATTTAATAGGGTAAATTACACTAAACCCATATGAACTTTCAGCCCATTTGAACTTTCAAAATTACACAAAACCCTAATGACTCTTAGTTTCAAAGAAGACCCTCAATAACTTTGTGAATTTTGAGATAACCCTAATAAATTAGAACCAAAAATGGTATAAAAGGCATTTTGAAAGTTATTGGGGTTTGGTGTAATTTATCTAAAAGATATTGGGGCTTTCTACAAAAGTTATTAGGATTTAGTGAGATTTTAAAAGTTCATAGGGTCTATTCTTGCAAAATCTTTGAAAGTTCATGGGGTTTCTTGCAATTTACCTTATTTAATATTATAATTCTTAGTTCAAGTAATACTATTAAAATAGTTATACTGTCTATATACTATAAATATTTATCTAATTTAATTTTTTAAATTATGCTCTTAAATAATTTAGTACTATAAATATTTTATAAATTTTATTATACTATCATTAACAATTATAGCACTATTATTAATATTAAATAATTTTTATAAAAGGTTAGTTTTCACTCATTACCAAGTATAGAGTATTCAGTATCATGTAATAATCTTTGAGAAAATACTCTAAAAATAATATTAAAGTATTTATTTAATTTATTTAATAATATAATACTAAATAAATAGTGTAATTTGTAATTAATGTGATATTATTAAATAATTACACTATTTATGAGATTCAAAATTTATTCTATTTATTTTATTGCTCATTGAATTATAGTATAATTCTTAATAGTATCTAGTAATATATTATTCTATTTATACTATTATTTTAATTATTTTATTATAATTCATAAATAATAATTATAATAATTTAATTGTTTACTACTAATAATTGTGTATACTTATTTTATAAAATATTTTATTTTATTATTTTTAAACAATTAATAGTTATAATACTATTGATAATTATAATTATTTAGGAAGATGAGGGGTGCATAATTAATAAGTGGTTATATTTATTTAATGAAAGATTAATTAGAGATAATAGTATAGATAGAGTTTATCAAAATTTGAGAAGGCAAAAAGAAAATTAAATTATGCTCTTAAATAATTTAGTACTATAAATATTTTATAAATTTTATTATACTATTATTAACAATTATAGCACTATTATTAATATTAAATAATTTTTATAAAAGGTTAGTTTTCACTCATTACCAAGTATAGATTATTCAGTATCATGTAATAATCTTTGAGAAAATACTCTAAAAATAATATTAAATTATTTATTTAATTTATTTAATAATATAATTCTAAATAAATAGTGTAATTCATAATTTATGTGATATTATTAAATAATTACACTATTTATGAGATTCAAAATTTATTCTATTTATTTTATTGCTCATTGAATTATAGTATAACTCTTAATAGTATTTAGTAATATATTATTCTATTTATACTATTATTTTAATTATTTTATTATATTTCATAAATAATTATTATAATAATTTAATTGGTTACTACTAATAATTGTGTATACTTATTTTATAAATTATTTATTTTATTATTTAAAAATTAATAGTTATAATATTATTGATAATTATAATTATTTAGGAAGGTGAGGGGTGCATAATTAATAAGTGGTTATATTTATTTAATGAAAGATTAATTAGAGATAATGGCATAAATAGAATTTATCAAAATTTCAGAGGGCAACAAAGAAAATTAAAAGTTTTAACACCCCAATCCTCTTTTTTTAGTAGTATAGTATAGTATAGTATAGATTATTATTATTATTATTATATTTATTTATTTTTGTTAATGAGGATATGATCTGAACTTGTTAAGAATCTTTCTGATTTCCAAGACGTAATCAATTATTAGGAATAAGTTCTCTGGGATGTGAACTACAAATAATTTTGCCAGTAGCTAGCTCAACTATAATTATGTACTCTTTTTATATCGTTAATTTGCTGGATTGGTTGACTATGGTTATTCTAATTTCTAGCTAGACATAGACGTTTGTTTTTAATCATAAAACTCAAACCTAAGAATTCGCTATTAACTAAGGTTTACATGAGTTATAGATTGTAAAACACAAATAATTTCATTAAACCAAGCACAAATATACGATTATTGTTCATTTTCATAGGAAACAAACCAAAGAGCTATGTGAGTACTGAATCAAATTTCTCCCATTTAGGGAAAAAATCGATTTCATCTGACATATGATGAAATCGGAAAATGCATTCATCCCTGATATATTTTTGGCTAAATGGCATTTAAATACCTTATAGTTTCACTCTCTTAGCACTTATATACCCTCGGTTGTATTTAGTAGCATTTATATACCTCGAGTTGGCCAAAATTGGCACATTAATACCCTATGTTTTGCAAGCGTAAAATTTTTATTCAAAAGTTCTCATATAATATTTATATGCTAATCTTATAACTTTCTCTCTAATAAGTTTGTTGAATGTATTGTTAAATCTTTCTAAATTTTATTTTTGAAATACAATTATGATACATTTAAATTAGAATTTGGGTAGGTTTAATAGTAATTTAATCAATATAAATGGTTAAAAGCTTTAAAATTAACATATGAATATTATATGAAAACTTTCGGATGAAAATTTTTATGTTTGTAAAATGTAGGGTATTAACTTGCAAATTTTGACCAACTAAGGGTATATAAATGCTACTAAATATAACTGAGGGTATATAAATGCTAAAGGAGTGAAACTATAAGGTATTTAAATGCTATTTAACCTATATTTTACCAATGTGCTGTCCTTGATTTGACTAATCAAGAGTGAAAGTCCCTAGATTCTTAAATGCAAAAATGTCTTTAGAAATGCTTTGGAGTTAATTATTTCCTAACTCATTATCTTTTGAAGTTATAAATTTCTTTTATGTTGCGTATTTATATATATGTTCTGGTAGACTATAAATTATAACCTAGCTTTCGATACTGATATAATTTTAGAGTTTCGATGTAGCGATAATGGACCTTTCACATGATAATATCATAGCAATCTAGATTCAAATTTTAATGACCTAAAATTTTAAAGCGAATTAACAAATGTTGATGTTAGATGTTTAACAGTAGGGTTTTGTGTGAGCTATAGGGTATTTAGGGTCCCTTAATTTTCTTTGATGGATGATTATTGAGCAGAGAGTTCAATCATGCACACAAACAATACGCAAGAGGATCGGAGTTGGGTTCTCCGGTGGTTCTTCCGACGGTCAAGTTAGTATTGATCTCAGGTGAAGGAAAGAAAATACGAGTACTGTAGGTCGTAGTGCAAAAGTTGTGTACCTTCATGCAACAGGCAATGCGCCTATTTATAGCAGATTCTGAAGGGTATTTGTGTAACTTGGCCCGAGTTCAAACAGTCGGCTTAGTCAGCTAATACTTTACAGGTATCGGCAGCGGGTGATCCTAGTCATCCTCATATTTATTGTGGCGGCGACAGAGGGGCTGCGGCGCCAGCGTGCTCAGATGAGTCATTATGATTCCAGGGGAAGATATAATGATGGCTTTGACTATGCATTTAATGTTATGGTGATTGGCTGTAGTTGAGGGGTTCGAGAAAGACCGTCTTTTATCTCTGCTTTTCGAGGGAGGCCGAGAAAAGACGCTTTTCGATTCGGCCGTTCTAAATGAGTACGCTTCTCGACTCAGCCAACTGAGTGATAACACATTAAGTCAGTTTTAGCAGAAGGTTCCGAGTGAGTACGCCTTTCGACTCAGACCTCTTGGGAGGGGCCGAGTGATGGCGTCCTTTAACTCGGCCTTTGTGAGGTCGGATCGGATTGGTGTGTAGTTAATTTGGGACACATTTCATCTCCTGGAATGAGATTAACGCTTAGTCATTTCTATGATACAACAACAAAGATACCGCTTTGTGAGCCTAGTTTCAAATCACAAAAAGACAGTCAACCTGCAAATGATGCGATTGTTAGGATTATTTTCAAAAGAAAAGTACTCAAAATTGATATCAAACATGTCTAGTATACAATTATAACCTCTCGATTTCGTCGCAATTTGAGTGTTAACGCAGTGAAATAGAATTTTTAAAAGTGTCAATAAATGTTCTTCTCAATGAAATAAACTTTTTATAATCCAAACAAGCCTTGATTGCCACACCGACAAAAATAAAACCAAATTGCATTTAAGTTCCTAATAAGAGGCCAACTCAAGACCATGCATGCACACAGATATAACCTCACGTCGGGTAGGGTAGATACCCAGTCTCTATCCTACCCGCTAGTACAATTGACATCCCATAGGGCAATGGGTCCTCTATGGAGACTCGCCCACGGCCCATAGCCCACACAAGGCACTCTCAAGGGTCTACCCTACATGCCCATGAAGTGAACTAATAAGCAACTCTTGTTAGTTGGATTTGATTGAAAAGGGGTTATATGGTCCTACCTTGGTAATCGCCTTATCAACATGCATGAACCTTCTCAAATTTAGAATCCAAATTAGATTTTTTTTTGTGGATTTGATTCGACTTGTTTTGATTAGATTTGTCATTTTAGAAATGTAACACCATGAGTTTTAAAGTTTTTGGTTAATTTCCTAAAATCAAGAAAAGGAAATTTAGACAAGAAAATAGCACTGAGAATCTTATCAGAACTATGCTATAAGAATGAGATGGTTTACAGTATAAGTAGAAGAGATAGAATTCCCAACCTAACCCCAGAACAACTTGTAAATAGATAGATTACTCCTTTTGTGGGTGGATTTTGATAGAATTTGTACTCATGAAATAGCATAAGAAAGCAACGTGGGATCCACTTTTTCTTTTCTTAAGCTCATTTTGTTGTTATTTTGTAAGTATTGGATTTTCATCTTTTAGGGGCCTAATGAACTATTTACTTCTTTGCAGGTGAGTTCCACCTGTATTTTTTCCACCTTTTTTTTCATCTCAACCAATTAAGAAAAATAAAAAATATTTCAAGAAATGTTCTCCTAAAATGGGTTTCCACCCCCATTTCCACTCTTCTATCCAAATAACCCCTTACTTGATATTGAAGTTCTATAACTTTTGGACAAGTTCATCTATTGGTAATTCATTTAGTAAAGTTATCACTCCCATATCCATTATTTCATGATATACCTACTTGTGTGTGTGTAAATAGTGGCATGTGTTCTCCTCCATACTGTTGACTAGTGTCTTACTGATGTGGTACACATCCATGTTGTCGGCTATAATATGAGTATATTGATTATGTTGATCGGTTGTAGTGGTTTGATATATGTCATGTCACCAACCATGGGTGGATGTACATAGTGCTCTACGGGTGCAGTTTCAACCCTAAGCATTTGAGAATTTTCACTTACATCCCTTCTAAAATTATGATCCCCCCTTAATTCATTTGAACTTAGTAGCCCATTTAAAATTTCAGGTTAAATGAGCCCAAACACTAAAAACACAAAACCCCAAACAACACTAAAAATCCAAAAACCCATTAGTCAAAATATTCTATTCTAGCTATGGATCCAATTTTTGTGATTCCAAACCTAAAAGACACAAACGCTAACCTCCATTCTACATTTCCATCGGGTACTCTAGTTTTATAATGTTATATTTTGATTTTTAAGAAAATAGTCACTTGTGGTCCGTCATCCTAAGCAATTTTTTCTGCATCTGCCAGTGTCACCAGCACATGACTAGCCTACAAAATGGTAGAAGCCCCTCCCCTTTTATTCTCTATTTATCATTGTGTATACACATACATACAAGATAGAAGGTGGTCGTCCAATTATGAGGAGAGATACGAGAATGTAGAAGAAAAGAACATGAGAGAAGATGGATCCATCTTTTCCCTGGGCATGAAGCACATAAGTCAATATAGGAAACTATCCATCTTTTCCCTGGGCATGAAGCACATAAGTCAATATAGGAAGCTAACCAAGCCCCCCAAACTCAAATGACTGTACAAGGAGACATACACACACAAACCTCAGGAATCACACAGACAACATGGGCCAGGAGACCAAGTTCTTGCCGTGCACAAAACTCCCGTTGCAAACACTACCTATCTTTGCTCTCTAAAGTGTAGAATGAGTCAGACATATAGACTTGACACCACTGACATTAGGAAAAACATATCCTATAGAGGGTCCTCTATAGAGAGTTATATAGGTAGTAATAAGGAAATCCCGGTAAATGTACAACACAAATTTTAAAGTTAATGATTGCATTGATAAAATCTGCTTATGCTGGTACGACATTGATGATTATATTAATAGCAATAATCTATTTGTGGTTATACTGGTTTAGAATTTTAGATGGAACGTGTGTCATGATCTCCTTCTACCAACGTAATTTCTTTATTGAACACGCTATAGATTTCAACCCCTAAAAAAAACAACACAGTTAGATTTAGAGTCAAATGTAGGTGGCATCCATATCTCATGAACATCCTTTATTGGAATCAAATGATCTTGTGCTAGGTGGGGAGATGGAGATGACATATGCACTTATCTAACTGTGATATCTATCTATAGCCAAAGAAAATACCCCCTTTGGCTTTTTCTCACTTGGTATATGAAAGGAATAAGATCTTCTAGGATACAATCATACGTGTGGTTGAAGTCATGTGAGCTCAATAACCTCTCAATGTGGCATGGATAGGATTAGATCGGGGTCATTGGGAATAAATATTGGGTTTCCTAGGACATGACACCAACATGAAATGAGTGGCAAAGCATCACAAAATGCTTATGGGGTCGGAGGGGACCTTGATCTTGCAAAATAGATATAGAAATGATGAAGTGCTCTTCATAACCATCACATGTAGCTTAGGGCTGAGGGTAGAGATAAATTTTGATTTATGCCTTGAAATAGTGATGTAGGATGCTTAACAGATAATTTCCTGGAGGATCGGGACAATCACAAGCTAAATGCGGATACATACATATTATTGACTTTCGGAAAGAAACGATCACATCTTTCAACTCGGAAGGCGGATTCTAACATATTATATATGTAAATCGCCTATCTCAACGAGACGAAGCCAACCGAATTGTTAGATTTCTAAAATCTCATCAATATCACCAATGTTTAGCAAAAATCCGAAAATAATTAATGTTTAGGTTATTTTTAGTAATAAAGTTAGAGTCTATTTAGATTAGGAAACAAATTCAATGTTGGAGTCAATTTAGATTAGGAGACAAATTCAATTTTGATTCATGATTTATTTCCTATATTATAAGAGTCTTTTTAGGGTAGGATTTAATACTTTCGATTTTTTTTGTAATTCTAGTCTTATGAGGAGTCTAGTTTATTTTTCTATTTAAGAAGAGACATGTAACCCTAAAATCATTAGATCACTTTTATCAATAAAATTTCTCTTATTATATTTTCTTCGTGGATTCGAAGCTCTTCGTGGATTCAGATATCGTTCTTTGTGGATTCAAAGAGCACCCCTTGGTGGATTCCGGGGTTTATCACTTCCGCGCTGCGTTAATTGGTATCAGAGAATTATTTTTCTGATCCGATGGCAGGCGTCGAAGACCCTATTATCCTAACTCAGATTAAGACTCACGTAGACAGACTTGCGTTGGCAGTGGAGCGTCTGAACTAGGGACGCATTTGAGATCGCGTTAATGGTTGCCAAAGACGTGATCGAGCTCCGCATGAAGAATTCAATAGCAATATCAATAAGTATGAAACCCTGCGTCGAAATCCTGGTCGTAGAGACTACTAAAGATGGGATATCTATGATACTAAAAATATGAGGATTGATTTATCGTCTTTTAATGGGAAACTCGACGTGGAGGATTTTCTTGATTGGATTGATGAGGTAGAGAGATTTTTCGGGTACTTGAAAATCGTAGAAGATCAGAAGGTTAAGCGAGTAGCCTACCGATTAAAGGGTAAAGCAGCTTTTTGGTGGTAATCATTATGCGAGGATCGATCCCGACAGCAGAAGCAAAAAATTCGATCATGGGTGAAGATGAAGGAATTATTGAAAGCTCATTTTCTTCCTATCTATTATTATGTGTTCAACCGACATCCTAGTTCACACTCTAATTATGATCATGGAAGGATTAAGCAGCCCCAATTTAACCCTAAGCAAGACCCTGGAGTTGAGAAGAGCAATAAAGAAGCAACAAAGAAAAAAGAACCACCTCCGGAGCACAATATCTTTTGCACGAGATGCACTGTGATGCAGAAGATTTATAATGTTATCATTGACAGTCGCAGCAGCAAGAATCTTGTCTCTCAGTGTATGGTGAATAAGTTAGGTTTGAAGATAGAGAAATACCCACATCCCTATAAAATCTACTGGGATTCACAAGGACAATGATGTGCAGAACGATGAGATGTGTCGGGTACCTTTTTCTATCAGCCGTAACTATGTCGATGAGGTGTTGTATGATGTGGTCGAGATGGATACTTGTCATATGCTTTTAGATAGCCCATGGCAGTTAGATATTGGTGCCACCCACAGGAGCGGAGACAATGCTTATATCTTTAAGAAGGATGGATATCGAATTGCTCTCATGCCTCTTACTGGAAAGGAGCCACTCGCGATAAAGACTATTGATAAGAAGAAATTTTTAGTGGTAGACAATGAGACTTTAGTAGAAGACTTGAAGCAATCTGAAGAGGTCTATGACTTGGTTGTAATTGGAAAAAAAGAACTTGCCCCTACCGAATTCCTCCTAAAGTGCAAACACTCGTTATGCATGAGATTCATGATGCTGATGGTGATATGATAGTGAAGATGGATATTATGCATGATATTTTCAAAGAGATTGTGAGTGATATTACACATATTGATGTTGTTTCAATGGAGGAGAAGAATATAATAGCAAACGAGACAATTGATGATATGTGTAACTTGCTTGGTGGAGAGCTCGAAACAAAGAAGATGAAAGAATTGTGTATGGAGTATGAGGGAGAATTTTCTTCTTTGAAAGTAAAGGTTGTGAATAATTTCAAGAAGATTGAGATAATACTTCTGGCACTAAAATATGAGTAGCAACATTGAACATATTTTGAGGACTTTTTTAAGTCATCTGTAGATTCACATACCGTCAGTCACATAACCATGGTGCGGGAAAGATTCATTCAAAATTTTGATTCAAAAGAAGCCCTAGCCGAGGAGGTAAAACAATAAATGGAGAAAATCAATGCTAAGTACAAGGTGAATTCTGATCGATGTAGAAGAAGAAAATTATCTATAGATGAAGCTATTATTCAAATAAATATAAGCTCGGGGTTGAGCTTCTTTCAACAAGGGGAGACTGATGTAGGACGCTTAACATACAATTTTGTGGAGAATCGGGATAATCACAAGCTAAATGCGGATACATACATATTATTGACTTACAGAAAGAAACGATCTATCTTTCAACCCGGAAGGCGGATTCTGACATATTATATATGTAAATCGCCTATCTCAACGAGACGAAGCCAACCGAATTGTTAGATTTTTAAAATCTCATCAGTATCACCAATGTTTAGCAAAAATCTAAAAATAATTAATGTTTAGGTTATTTTTAGTAATAAAGTTAGAGTCTATTTAGATTAGGAAACAAATTCAATGTTGGAGTCAATTTAGATTAGAAAACAAATTCAATTTTGATTCATGATTTATTTTCTATATTATAAGGAGTCTTTTTTAGGGTATGATTTAATACTTTTTATTTCTTTGTAATTTTAGTCTTATGAGGAGTCTAGTTTATTTTTCTATTTAAGAAGAGACATATAACCCTAAAATCATTAGATCACTTTTATTAATAAAATTTCTCTTATTATATTTTTTTTCATAGATTCGAAGCTCTTTGTGGATTCGGAGATCGTTCTTTGTGGATTCAAAGAGCACCCACTAGTGGATTCCGAGGTTTATCACGTCCGCGCTACGTTAAGTAGCATGCAAATTCTAAAGCATCTTATGAATGATTAATTAAGGTTAATACGTTTCTCTAGTTTCTTGGTTGGCCCTCATCAAGCGAAAAGAAAGGCCCATTGTGGTCCACTTGAACTTGTCCTCGCCTTATCACCATATATATTTGCCTCCTTAAAATGGACTTCAATCACTTATCTCTACATTTTTGGTTAGCGGTCCACTAAACCCCGTGGACTTAACTTGCCACCTACATTTGGATCCTTGTGGTCATTCCACAACTAACTTAATCCTTTAGTCAAATCTCATCAAACCCAAAAGCTCAAGTATATTCTTGAAGAGATGAAGAAAAAAACAATCATATATGGAGGATCCTCTATAGAAAATCATAAAATAACAAGTGTTCCACTATCAATTTTAAAGTTAATGATTGCACCTATTGATGTGTTGTGGAAATAGTGTCAACATTGCAAGTGCACAATCAAGTTATAGTATAGTTACAATATCGATCCCACGAAGAATGTGTGTAGGAAAAATTCTAACAATGGTTCTAGATATATGTGGACAAAGAGGAGCGAAAGTGAAAGTGATATAGAGAGTGTGTGATTATTTACAAATAAAAGAAAACTAGAGCAAGAGGGGAGAAAGAGAGTGAACAAATAAAAAAATAAATAATAAACAAGGAGAAGAAATAAAGAAAATAGAAAAGAACAAAATCAAGAATAGAAAAAATACTCAAAAAGACGAAAATCAATACAAGTAAAGGATGGAGGAACTCAAGTAGAAGATAGGAATCTAAAATTGAATCCACTAGTTAAGTTCATTTAGGATTTATGGACTACTATCTTTTTATCACATTTTACTTTAGATTTACTAAGTATAGAATATCAAACCACTTTAAAAAATATAACCTATCAAATTATCATCCAAGCAAAATCATCATTCATGAAAAACAAGTAACTAGATAGTAGTTCATAATTCTAGAATTTATAAGTATAACCTATGAAACCACTCAAGATAAGCATAGATTATTAAATTCTTCTACCAATTAGTTATCTAGTTGATTATCCTAAGCATGATCATTTTGAGCACAAAGAGAGCATTCCACAAATCATAAAAGAAATCAAACTAGTTTTATACAATTCTAGACGTCCTATAAGATTTAGTTGCACATTTTGAAAAATAAAAATAATAAAATAGAATCGAGACTAGAAAGCATAAAAGAAAGAAATCTAAATTACAAGAAAAATAAAAACTAACTATAAAAATAAGAACAAGAATAAAGAAATAAAGATCTAAACTATGAGCATAAATAAAATTTAACTAACAAAAAAAAAGAGCATAATAGTAAATCTATACTATAAAAGAAAAACACAAAAAAATAAATTCTACAAACCATGAAAAATAAACAACAAAAATTAAATCGCATGAAAGTAAATCTAAACTACAAGACATGAAATAAATCTAATCTACCAACATAAAAATAAAAAGAAAATAAAATTCTAAAGCGTGAATTTCTAAAATAAGAAAATAAAAGAGAAAAATAAAACTTACATTGCAAGGGGTTGGCCCATTAAAAGCAAATCTTCATTTCATCTTCATCAACGAAGAAGAAGAAAAGAAAATTTAAAAGGTGAATAATTTTTTTATCAATTGTAAATAAAGTTTATAATTTTAGAAGGTCTTCTCAATTAAGAGTAACCCTACTCTCCAAATAGAGTTTTCATAAAAATTTTCACACCCTCAAACCCTTACTCTATCCATCTATTTATAGATAATAATAATCTCTCACAACCCTTAGATTTATCTTGACCCTAAAGTAACTCTCACAACTATAGGATTTGGCTTAGGCCCCAAGTAACCCTCATAATCATAAGATCTTTCAAAATAATCTACATCATTGATTTAATAGTTGAGAGATGGGCTTTATAGACTTTATTTCTCTTGCATTTAATTCATTTAAGACTCTTGAGCTTCTCTTGACTGCTCTTGGGCTTCTTACGATTTAGTTGACCTTCAAATAATTGAATATATATATATATATATATATATATATATATATATATATATATATATATATATATATATATATAATATGTTAAATTCGCTTTCAGAATTGGGAGATATCGGCTTTTCTTTAGGTTGACCATCATGAGCACGAATTTGACTTTATTTCTTTCTAGATTTGATTTGATTCTCAATTCTGACCTAAGTTATTAATAATTCTTGAAGATATATTTATTAAAAAAGATAATGAGAGTATAAAAGTACAATAAAATATAATGATCACCTATTCATATATATATATATATATATATATATATATATATATATATATATATATATATATATATATATATATATATATATATATATATATATATATATAAATTAAATTCGATTTCTATCATAACCTCGCTACAACTGATAAAATTTCTAGAATCTGCTAATCTGGATGGCACTGTCTCATCGAGATAGACAATTTTTATATATAATATGTTAAATTCTGCTTTCCGAATTGGGAGATATCGGCTTTTCTTTGCGGTTGACCATCATGAGCACGAATTTGACTTTATTTCTTTCTAGATTTGATTTGATTCTCAATTCTGACCTAAGTTATTAATAATTACTGAAGATATATTTATTAAAAAAAAGATAATGAGAGTATAAAAGTACAATAAAATATAATGATCACCTATTCATATATCGATTGTACTGGTTAAGTAGTAAATTCTACACAGACATGTCAACTGTTTGAACTAGTTTTATTCATTATGTTTATTTTGTATAGTAATTGATCAATTTAAAATTGATAATTGACATGTGTCATATTTTTCTTTTGCTATATATGATTTTCTATAAAGAGTTCTTTCCTGATGAAGAAGAGATAAAATGACAAAGTGTGTTTGTTCTTATCACATGCCTTCACCTACCCATGATTTGATGATAGAAGATAAAAGATCCTTTTCCATTCATAGGCTTAAGAGATAAAAGGTTAAACTCTTTTTGCCTACAAAGAAAATCTATCCACTACTTTTATTAGAATCATTATCTATGATATTTTTTATGCTACCAGAAGCAGCGATAGAGTTACGTAGTGTGTAGTGGTGTCATAGGACAGTATTGTATTACCTATTTTATAAATATTTACTTACTTTTACGTGTATTTGCTACTTAGGACACTGCTAGAATTAGGACATGACACCAATAAAGAGGAGCATTCTGGAGATTGTCTATTCCAATGAACTCATAGTTATATAAGGACAACATTGGGATAAAATTCTAGTTCAGACACCGAGGGAGTTCACGAGATCATGTTTGAATGTACACATCCTTGCTCATAATTAATAGACCTGAAAAGTCCATTTTTAAAATGTTCAGATGAAATATCAATTTGAATGCTTTAATATCATCTTTTGAAAAAAGTTTCATACATCAAAACTCTTGAACTATGATAAAAGTTGGGGATTATACTTTTGCAATCTATCAATCTAATTTAACTGGTCAGTTTATTACTTCTGAGATTGGATAGGGGTTTGAATCCACTATACAACTAAGGTAACTATGCTTCTATCATAATTTTCTATCAAAGAGATGATTATGACTCGTATAGAACGAAAAGTGTAAAGAAATGCAATTCATGCAAGAAACAATATAAGTTATTTTAGAAATAAATAAACTACAAACTGTCTGGATAGTAATTTTAATATTTTTGATTAAAAAGGTGATCTCTTCACCAGAATCTACTCTTGAGTCCGACATAAATCATGGAAGAAACTGGCACTCCCCTGAAGCCAGTGGATTCAGTCAATGATATGATATCAGAGACTAGAGGATAAGGTTGATCATAAAAAATAGTGATATTGAGGTCTTTTAATGGAGCTTGGGCCACAATTGGGCCCTTTAAACGGCCCACGATCTTATGGGATGTACATTTCGGCAGGTAGGGATGGGGATTGAGCTCCTAACGTACTCCGACAAGAGGTTATGTAGAATAGCAACTGGAGGATGCTAGAGATTGTTGACATTTAGTGCACTTTGGCTTCATCTTTATAGAAATCCACCTTGTTGTACAAAGTACAATTCTATATAACAGGGATGTCCAATGATAATGTCTCCATATAATTAACTAGCTCATTGAAAGTAAAAACATAGAAAGTAAAATAAAAAGTAAGTGCATAACCTTCCCGTATTCAGAATCTAAAATTTCAAATTTATCCTCTTTGTCCTAAGTATTAAGGCCGTGTTTGGGTTGGGTATTATTTTCAAGTAATAAACTTTTATCTTTTAAAATGAAATAGTACGGTGTTTGGTTTAAAATTTTAGGAGGGATTAGATTGGACTAATTAGTCATTTAAATTGAAATAGTCCAGAGATTTTGGACTAAATAAAGGAGGGGAAGGAGGTATTATTATAATCTTGGTATTATTATCCTATATTGAGATTATCCCTAAAATGACCATATTACTCCTTAACTTTTCCACATAAAAAAAACTAGGGTTTTTATTGTTTTTTTCACCCATGTTCTCTTTGTAGCATTTTATTTCTCCCTCCCTCCCTCCCTCATCCTCTCATGCATCTTTCTGAATCCTCTCTCATCTCTCCTAAATATACGTGAGAACATATGATTGAAACATCCTCTCTCCCCCCCCTCTCTCTACATTTCTTAATCCTCTCATGCATCTCTTTGAATCCTCTCTCGTCATCTCTCCCAAATATATATGAGAACATATGATTGAAGCATAAAACTATTTGCATCTAAAACAAATGGGAAGAAATCTATCTCAAATAATAAAAAACTATCGGTTCACTATAATATTAATAAAAAAAATTATGTCTAACATAATTGAGAAGAAAGTTAGACACCCAAAACTCGAGGTTATTTTGCTTGTTACACTATTAAGAAGCTATAATTCACTCTTGGTAGGAAGAATGATATTTTTGATATTTACTGTTATTTCATAATCCTATACACATTTACAATGACAAGTTCCAAACATGTCATTGATATTAGATGTGTTAATAACAAATGGAGCCAAACAAATTATTAAAATTTAACTCACTATAGTCTCGGATTAATATATCCCGAGATTATAGTGAGTTAAATTAGTCCCGAATAAAACAAATCCCTAATCCAAACATTGCCTAAGTACAAGCGAAAGTAAAATCAAAATATCTATAAAATAGGAAAGTCAGTGTTTACTAGACACTATGTAAATCTGCCATTAGATAGTTAATATTTAAATGCTTAAAATGATGGACATCATAGCACTTTCCACATGAAAAATGTTTAGATATAACTTACACTGCTAAATAACCATTGTTATATGGTTCATTGTTGTTTTCAACCGGTAATGAAAAAAGTTTCTCTATTTTTCTCCATGTTTGTATTTATTATATATTGAGAATAATACTTTTAGTTGTCAAGCGTCAATTGATCATGCTATTATGACATATCACATTCCATTTATATATCTCATTGTGTTCTTTTATATTGATAGCACGCATGTCTCTATGAGTTAGCAAATTGTATTTTTTTTAACCAAAAAAGAAAAAAAAGAGAAAACAATATCCCATAAGTAGCCGTACAATTACGCCTCATTTGTTACACAAGAATGAGTGAGAATGGAATGATAATTCCCACTTCTCATCCCTTTGTACTATACACTAGCTTGTTTTGGAAGTTCGAAACTTAGAATGTTCATTCCCACTTTCTCTCTCATTCACACTTTATGTGGTAATGAGCATTCCTAATCAGATGTTAGGGAATAGGCATTCCCACTTAAGTGGAAATAAAAAAATCACAAAGACTTTTAGATATGCTCATTCTCACTTCATGCTTTAAATTGCACTCAAATGTGAGAATGGAAATGAGCATTCCATTCTCACATTAATTCTATTCCATTCATTTCTTCGTTTCATTCTCACTTTACTCGATTCTCGACCAAACGAGGAGTAAAGGGAATGCTAGAGAGCTTGGACAATTATTGAACTTTGGCTTCATCTTTAGGGGGTGAAAGAGATGGAAAATCATTCTCAATGATATTTATCTATCCTTTGAATGATGGTGATGATTTATTTAGGTAAAGAATTGGAAATCAGTGTAGTTACTAGAGGATGATCGAAAGTTGGACATTTATTGCACTCTCCTCACCTCTACGGAGTGAAGCTGTGAAGGAAAGAGAAATCCATCTTGCTGGTGCAAAGTGCACTTGTTTCCTCCAATGATAATGCTAAATGACCATTAATCTACATATCATCGTTATTTTGAATGGTGAAGGGAAGATAGAATGTAGAGAAATTTGAGATGTAATTCATGTGTCCCTCAAGTCAGGACATGATTTGTATATGGAGAATATGAATATAATGTGACAATTTATTTTGCTAAATAAGATGCCAAAAGATCTATGACTGTAAGCGGTGAGACTCATCGTGTTAGCCACACTAGAACATTTTATCTCCTAACAACTAATTTGCGAAAGGAGATGACGACTCATATCCAATATATTCTTTCTATATTTTACACAAAAGCTGAACCAGGGTTTATGAAATTAATTAGCCAAAACACATTACAATTTAAAGTAGTGATTTTTAAGTTTCCATATCCATTTTTTATATGTGCACAATCCACGTCGCTACAGCATCAAGCTTCACATTTTCTTATTCATGATATTGTGACATAACACACGTCTTTTTGGTTATTAAAATTAGATAATTTTATTGCTTAAATGTCAATACTTTTCCTGATTTTCTTTAGTGGGCTGGATCCTCAATTCCTAGGCACCCTACAATTTTAATGCTTAGATGGTAAAGTTATTGTTGTGAGAAAAAAAGCCACATTCCATTATGCATGGAACTTTGGGATGCAGACTCTACAAGGTGCAGGTAAGTTTCAATACTACCGCTTATTAAATCCTTCAGAAAAATAATCCTAGGGTATATTTCATTTTAAGTTTTCCTTGGAACAATTCCCACTCTTCTAGATTTTTTTAAATATGTACTTTTTTGGATGTGCATTTATGCAGAGCTCTCTATGACATTAATAATTACTTTAAAAAAATAACATCCTTCCCCCCTCATTCTCAGCATCTTTTTCTTCCATTTGAAATAACTTCCTTTATACAGGCCCAGCCCATTGTTAAGTTTAGTGCACTAAACTCTGTGGGCTTTGCTCATTGTTTTAGTTAAGGCCCAAAACAGTCTACTCAAGGCGCCTGGTCTAATTTTGTAAAATAGCAATATTCGCTCAAAATGATTTAGAGGGAGGTTTAAAAAGTTGGATCCGGATGGACGAACGGGTCAGGTAATCAAACCCGACACGTTATTCGACCCATTTAAACTCGCCCGCTGCCACGTTCCTCCATTTCGCTCAACCCGAACCAAAACCCTAATAAAACTTCAGGGGGAGCGGGAGCGAGCAGCTGCCAGGTCTCGATTCAGGTAATTATCTTCCCTCTTCTCTCTCTTCCTCTTGTTAGGGTTAGGGTTAGGGTTTTCGTGGAGTACGCGAGCTAGGGTTTCTTGTAATGGTCACGTTGATGCTAAGGGATTATGAAATCTTTTCTTAACATTTTCGAATCATGGAGCTAGAATCTAATTTGGTTGGTAAATTACTTTGTATTTTCTTATAATTATTTCTTGCAGTGCATTGTTTGCGATGGCTCAGCTCATTGTTAACTTAGTTGATTGTTTA